>JAYKAV010000433.1:59423-99205 GCA_035582835.1 Phoebastria nigripes | reverse complement strand
GGGGCCGGTACCTGCTGAACATCCTGGCCGCCTCCTCGCGGATCTCCTCCAGCCACACCAGGTCGGTGTCGTCCACCTGCCGCAGGAACTCCGCCAGCCGCCGGTTGCATACCGCCGGCAGCTGCGCCGGGCCCGCCGCCATCGTCGTCGTCATCATCCTCGCCTCAGCCGCCCCTGCCCCAACCGCCCGCGCGCGCGCGCCCCCGGCCCGGTCCCTCCGCCCCGCCTGGAATTCAAACCTAGCGCCCGCCTTCCGCCCCGCCGACGTCACCGCCGCGCCAGCCTATCGCCGCCGCGCCGCCCCCCAGCCCGCCCTCCCCATTGGCTGCGAGGCGACACGGGAGCGCTCAAAATCGGCTCCACTCTGCTCGCCAGTCTCCGTGGTCGCGGAGGACTCGGCTTGGAAGGCGGGGCTTGAAGGGGCAGGCAAATAGGTTACAGGGCTTTAATGGTGGGGGAGTGATGGACGTGGGGAACGGCCAATAAAAAGCCCCGTCTCGGGAGGCACGCGCTATGATTGGTGGAGACCGGGATGATCTTGGGGCGGGAGAGGGAAGCTGTGTTTGTGCGGGCGAGGCGAGGCTGAGGCGAGGCCTCGGTCTGAGCGGGGCCCGGGGGAGGTGGTGAAGCAGGTCTAGGCCCCGGGGGCCTGCCCTGCCTCGGGGGGGGGCAGGCGGAGGGGCCTCGGCGTCCTTCGGGGCCTCGGCTCTGGGCTTGTGCCCGCCCAGGGTGCGGCATTGAGTCCTGGCCCGTCCTCGCGCCCCGCTCTGAGGCAGGGAGCAGGCCCAGCGCCTGCCCTCCCCTCGGTGGGGTGTCCCCAGGTGCCAGCGAGCCTTTGCCTCTCCCTCTGTGTTTCAGGCAGGGCCATGGCAGAGGCTGACGGTCCCACGCGGCTGCTGGAGGTGTGCGGGCAGAGGCTCTCGCGGTTCCTCCGCGATGCCGAGCACAAGCACTTGGCCTGGCTGCGGGAGGTGGAGGAGCAGGGCATGAGGATGCTGGATAGGTAGGGGCCACCCTCAAGGGGACCTCCCTGTCCCCTAGGGAGCTGGCTGGTCTCAAACTGCTTGAGTTTGAGCATAAGGCCACGCGTGCTCCCAGCTGCTGGTGGTCCAGCCCTGGCGCGAGGCCCGGTGGGTGTTGGGTTTCACAGCTGAGCGGCTGTGACTTGATGTAGCTGCATGTTCAGCAGCTGGGCTGGGGCGGTGGTGCCGGGTGGCTGGTACGTTTTACTCACTTGTTCCTCACCCAGCACTCATCCTCCTCMATGAGTGACCCTGATTTGGTGGATAGGTCGTGGATAGTGGTGTTTTAGGCAGTGAGGGGAAGCCATATCTGTCTTCTGCATTTGTCTGCTCAACAGCAACTTTGGGGCTGAACCTGAATTAATGCCCAAAACGCCATCACAGAGGAGACGTCCCAAGAAAAGGCAGTCCTCCTGCCTGAAATACGAAAATAAGGAGCCAAACAGGAGGAGGTAGGTGAGTCGGTTTGTTCTGGCTCTGCCGCATGGCCTTTAAGAGTAAAACAAAATAGTAAGTGTTTCCACGTGCACAAGAACATAAAATAGCCGCTTTATTCCCCAAGTTAGCACATACGTTTAAAAGGGCATGTCAAGATCAATTAACACTTTGATTCTTGTGAAAAATTGGGGTAGGGTTGGCTGTTTTCCTTCATTTTCATTTTTGTTTTTTTCTGGTTAGAAACAATAATAAATATTCTATTTTCTTGTCTGTTTGGATTTGGGTTTTTTTTTATTTGATTTTGTTTCAGCATGATTTTTGACCTGAGGTTGCTACTGGTATTTGCTCCCTAAACCTTTGTGCTGGTGCCTGAGAGAACCTGAGAATGGAACTTGCTACCAGTGACGTGCAGAAATGGCATGTCCGCGGTCGTTGTTTGAACTGGCGAGCGGAAAGGCTCAAAGGCATTAGCAGTGAAACTGAAGTGGAAATTCCAAGTGATTTGCTTAGAACCAACTGTACTTGAGGCTTTTAAAACKAGTCCTAAGTAGACAACAGTTGCCTGCAAACAGATGCCAAGGCAGGCTGGTGCAGGGCATGATTTAATTGCATGTGTAGTCAGGGATGGCTGTGACGCTAATTAAATTCCTTGATGCCACTGCTTCATGGTCGCTGACTGTGTATCTGCTCTCGTCTTGCGGTCAGCGGCAAGGCGGTTAAGGTAACCTTCCCAGAGAAGCATATGCTGTGAGCTGAGTAGGCACACTGACAATTGCTGTAGTGTGACCCAAACCTCATCACTGGGCATGCGGTAGTAAACTGTTTATGCATTAAGGCACTTAAATTTTGATAACCATGGTGAAAAACCCACAGAAGTTGGACAGGAAGAGTTAGAACTAAAAGACTGTCAGAAACCAGACATGGAGGATGGAGAGAACAGCAAGAATAGTAAGGAAGCGTGGGAAGTTCATGCGTGTGTGTGGTGAAGGAGGGCAGGAGAAGAAAATGTTGCCGATCTAAACAGGGAGAGCTCTTAAGACATACTGTTAGTTTTCAGGTAGCAGCTGGATTGCTCCCCTGAAGAAGACAAGTCTTGCGTGTATTTTTACTCATTTAAACTTAGTTTTGAGAAAGATCTGCTGATGCGACAAAATGCCTGGGCGGGCGGTCATTTGTCAGCAGGAAGTTCATGCTGCAGTTCAGCACGTTGTGCTCCATCCTGCAGGGTCAGGCCATTGTTGTTTTCCTTGCTCTGTTTTTCTCAGTATGTATTTTAAAACCCATTTCTTAGTGTATTGTTAGTTACACGTTTCCCAATTAGTAGTCTTTTTTGCTAATTCTAGCAAAAAGTCCCTCTTCTTGCTAGAGGTCAGAATGAGAAATTAAGAGAATGAGGCTGGAAGGAGGGCGGAGGGCATCAACTTGAGCACTGGCAGTAGGACAAGTCACTGCTTGCTGGTGGTCTTGCACCAGGGGCTGTAAAACCTTGTTCTTACACTGCAGTGGGTTTTCTTAGCTGCCTTTTCTAGCTGTTGCGCACTTCCATGTTAGCTCTCCATTTTGTCTTTGTCTGCAATCTCCACCCTTTACCTGGCTACCTCTGGGTCACTTTGGCATCGGAAGCTGCCTTTCTCTGGACAACCAAAGTTGTCCTTCGGTTTTGGATTCGTCCACCTGATCTCCTTGACTTGCTGATCAAGTGTGTGGCTCCATCCTCTTGTGGCAAGTTACCTAATGGAGCAAAGAGGATTTCACTGCCGAAGCCTCTATGTAGTTGGTCAGGTTTAACTGAAGCAATAGAGCTAGAGACTGTTACTGTACCTGATGTTTTTTCTCTTAAATAACAGTAATTCAAAGAATTTGTGACTCCTAACTGTATAGGTATTTCTTTGTTGCCTTCCTCAGGATTACGCTGTCAGGTACCATGTGTATGGCAGCATTGCTGTGTTTCCCAGCCTGTTCGCAAACTCTGCATTTAGAGAYGTGGATGTTTTCTCAGTGCTTGGGTCCTTGCCTCCCCAGTGCTTGGGATGTGTTTTATACTGAGCAGCCTGCCAGAGAGCAGCAGAGCCTTCTGTTTCTAGCTGGGATCTTGTAGATCTCTACAGGGGAGACTTCCACACGAAGTCGATCATGGGAGACTGCGATATCTTTGATCCAAAATCCCTCCCTGTGTGGATGTCTGTGCTTTGCTCAAGGCAGAGTGGGGTTGGTTGTACCAGTATGACTTTACTGGTGGCAGCTCCTCCTGGGGCTGTGGGTTCCTATCTGCAAAGAGCAAGGAGTGTCCTGGTACCTCAGCTGCTGCAGTTTGTGTCCATATGATACAACCTTTATTTGTGAGTCAACCCAGCATGCCAGGCTGATAGCTGGGATGGCTGCAGTGAGGGTATGTGCCCTGCATTCCTGCCTATGGTATAGAGTAGTAATGTCTGGCAAAAAAACATCTTGCAGAGAGCAGTAAGCAGCGATTTCTAAATTGTTCCAGCTACATCTGCCGGAGTGCATCTGCRAGCTCTCAAGGTTCAGCTCCTGCATTTCACCAGTGATAAGAGATGGGTTGTGAGGGGGAATGGTGGAGGGAAGAAGCCTGTGGGTTCACTTCAAAACTTGTTGTCTGCTTTTTTCTCTAAAAATCATTTGGGAGCAGGAAACTTCTTCATCACTTCATTTAAAATTGTTTTTATTTAAGGTTGTCTAGAAGGAGAAGCAGCATCAAGCCAAGTTCCCAAAGACGCCACAGCAAAGAGCAACCCCAGAACCCCGGCCGTCAGGGGGAAGAGGTGTCCATGCCCGACTGTGCAGTGAGGTCTCAGGCCAGTGTTAAAACCGAGCTCCCAGCACCGACTGGGGAACGGCCGGCAGAAGCACAAGGTCCCATGGTGAAGAGGGATTGTCAGGACTGCCCTCGGGGTGCCGGTAGCAGTGACGCAGCCTGTAAGGCTGTTAAGGGGCAGCAGTTGCCCAAGGAGGATGCAGCCACTGAGCTGCACGATGTGTCTTCTGTTACTGCGATCCCTRCTGGCCAGAGAGCAAGGGAGGGGGAGGAGGCCCCCAAAAGAAGAGCAAGTACCTCCACTCCCAAGGCTTCTAGAAATGGAGATCCTGCCATGCTCCAAGGAGATCGATCTCCTCAAGRCCTCGAAAAGGTGCTTTCCCAGGACTCCAACAGCAAAATAACTACAGTGAGATCCAAAACACGCCGTTGCTCTGGACGCCGAAGCTTTGTGGGTGGGCCCCACAAGAGCCATAGGGCCTCCTTGGCAGAGAAATATTCACTGGCCAGCAAAAGAGAGAGCATGATCCGGAGATCTATCAGCAGGGCCATTTCAAAGAAGGCAGCAGCACGAGAATCATCCTCTGCCTCCAGCAGAGTGAGCTGTAAGTTACTTTCAGTTGCCGAGTGCATTCATTTGGCTAAATCCGCTTCTTGGCTTTGGTGTGGGGAGTAAGCAGCTGTGGAGCTGCTCATCCGTCTTAACTCTGTCTCTGGCTCCTCTTAGTCTCCTTGTCGATAGGCCTTGTGGCTTCCACCTGTTTGGGGTGCAGTCTTCAGGTCCTCATCTGCTGTCGGACCAAGTCTCAGGCCATGTTTTGCTGCAGCAGGTGAAGGAAGCGTCTGCTGGGGCATAGGCACAGGGATTGGAGGTTGGGTTACGTAGGCTGTGGATGGGCAAAAAAACACGAGTGAAAGGGAAAATGCAGTCTGGCTGGTCCTAGCCATGTCTGCGGTTTGGCTGATCAGAAGAGACTATAGCATTCCCTGGGGAGGGGCTTTAATTTCAGCGTCTTCTGCCAACTCTCCAAAAAATCTATAGAAACTGAATGTCTTCACCCCCTGAAATTTGGCTGAAATTGGCAGAGGAACTTAAATGCTTTTTGGGCAAAGATATAGTGGATGGACTGAGAACCAAATAGCACAGTCATCGGAGGAAACACGATTCAGAAATCCAGGCTATTCCTGGTAGCACTAAACTCCTCATATCCTCTGTTCCCACTGCTCCTGGGAAGGTTTTGCTATTTGGACTTTCTAAAATCATTGCTTCTGAAGTCAGATTGGCTTCTAATAAAGCACTGAGGCCTTTGGTATTTAGTTTTGTCAGCTTTGAGTCACACTGTATCTAGGCATTTGTTATAACACTTTCAGCTAAGTGGTGTTATGGGGGGAATGAAATCAGCCTAAATCCACCAAATCTCTGCATAAAACCACGTAGGGAGGCAGTAGCTGAAGTCAATTGACTGGGAAATGCTATCTCTGACACAGGCAAGAGCATGTTTGTGCAGCTGGAGCAGTCTGCAGGCAGAGGAGCTGCTGCTTCAGTTCTCTGCCTTCCCAGCCTACACCAGTTTGTCAGTGACACTTGAGGGAGGTGGTAGTGCTGGTGTGGAAAGCTGAGATGAGCAATCGGCGTGTTCCCTGGGAGGAAAGCCTGTGCAGAGACCTGAGCTCTACCACGCACACATTGCTGCTGTTGGGAAGCCTCAGAATGAAATCCCCAAGCTAGCTGATGTTTTTCTCCCGCAGGTCAAAGCTCCTTGGAGGTTTTTGTGGAAGAAGATGTGGCTAGCAGCATGAGGTGAGGCTACCATGTAAAGCAGGCAGGAAGAAACCACAGAAAACCCTGCAAGGAAGCTATATGGGTTGCTTTTATATTACAGATATAGGACTGGTTTTGTAACGGACTGTTTAGGTGACGTTGTCACCTGGGGCTGGTTGATATTTCAAAGTTTGTGCTGTTCAGGCACAGCCCTTCCTTTTCAGAAGTCTGTTCAGAGCATGGTGAGGTTAAGCACTGCATCAGTGTGGGGTCCAGCCTATGCCATGAGGCCTGAGAGGCTGCCAGCAGTTGCTCTGCCTGGTGTTGGCTGGCATCATGTGAATTATGTCCTGGGATTCCTGGCTGTAACCAGCCTCCGAATGCCTGGTGGTGCTGGAGGTCAGTCAGCTGTGGTCTGACCTGAAAGGTGGACAAGTAAGACTCAGCCTAAGGCTCACGGAGCTTCCTTTTTACCTGCTACGTGGAAGTTACGTTAAGTTCTGCTACGCAGAAGGGGACAAAGCTCATCAGTGTGGTGTTCAGTAATGCAATGGAATGGTCCATCAGAAGAATTTACAGCTCCACCTCTGTGTGGCCTGGCTGGAACAGGCTTGTGCCTCTGGATGTACTTAGATTTATCTGCACTTTCCTTGGGGTCCCGTATGCTGGCTCCATCATACTTTTATCACCTGTAACTCGCACTTCAGAGAGTTGAAATAATTAAAATAGCTCTTCTTTTACAGACCTGGACTGGAACTGAATCCCCCAAGTGAAAAGGTAAGTTCTAAGGAACAACCCACAGACTATCTGTCTGGACATCTTCTTGCCTGAGTGGATACCTTTTGCTGAGCACTGCCACTGGAAGCAGGGAACATGGCCAAGGGGTCATTCCGTCACGTCCCTTCAAGCTCGGCGAAGGCGCTGCCGAGTTGGACAGTGCTGCCCTTCTAATGCTTAGGCAGCTAGGTTAAGCCAGTTGGCTCTCTGGCTCCTGGTGGGCAGAGATATTTTGTGCCTTGATAAGGCCTCTTCAAGATAGAGTTTTTGGAGGTGCTTGGCCAGGTTCCCAGGAGTCAGCAAGCTTTTGCCTGTCAGCTGGGCATGGTATTTGACTGTGTATTCTTAGCCTGTCTCTGTTGCATGGCTGGTTTGAGCTACAAAAATCAGGAGGGCAGTTCAAGTTAATGTGCTTCCCTTGGCTGCTGAGGCTATGTATGCAACAAGCTAGCGTAAGCCTGCAGTGCTAGCAGGACAAAGAAACCCATCCCCTCCTTTGAGCTGGCAAAAACATCTTGTGTGGCTGTGCTGCAAACCAGCTGAGGTGAAAACTAGCCCAGCAGAGGGAGGGGTGGGCTCTGCTTCAGAACGGCTCCCTGGTGCTGTTGGGAAGCATCAGTGGCAGCAGGAATGGGCAGGTGGCCCTGCTCCGGATYGTGGTGGTGGTAGCTGGTGGTAGCTTAGCAGGTAGGGGAAAGCACAGCCTGTGTGCAGGCAGCCTCCTAACATTCTAGGATGCTGTGCTGCAGCAACTGTTTTGCTTGCCCTCCTGTGAATGTACCATAATGGTACTTAAAGGGCCTAATGGTCTTGTAACCTGAGACACTTTACAAGGACTTGTCTTTCAGGGCTGGAATATCTGTTGTTTGAAAATTGCTGTCTCCAAGGTGTGTAGAAGCTGCCTGTCATTCTTGAGGCACTTAGGCTTTGGAGTCCAGGTTCAGTAAAGCTCCTGCTCTGATTGAGAAGTGCTGGGCAACTGTCCTTGCTGCAGAGGCTGGTGTTTCATGAGCAGACCCCCTGTTACTGAAATGAGCCAGTCAGCATCCATGCAGCAGAGCTCTAGTTGAGAGAAAAGCAGACCCTAGCCTAGCAGCTGGATTGCAGTTGGAAGCGACTGGCTTTTTCAGGGCAGCAGGTCCATGATAGCCTTGTTCTTTGGAGCAACTGTGCTAAGAGAATGCTTGTTTCCTTTTCCTGCAGACTCCTGAAGACATCCTCATTTCAAGCAAAAGTATACAAGCTGCCAGCCCTCCTGCACAGCACTTATCTCCTCCTGAGCAGCAGGCAGGGAACAATGAAGGTAACTTTGAGTTGGTCTTGCTTTTCTTGCATGAAGCCCCAAAGACACACAGACCAGGGGGTCAACATGAGGGTTTGCGGAAAATCTGGGACTTGTGTCGAAACAAAACCACCTCTGACCAGTCAAGGTAATTTTTCAGATAACTTTTGATCTCCTGAAGAGGTGAGACATGCAATTAGATAAGTAAGGACATCTTGTAAATGTGTCCAAGCCTTGAGACAAATGCTGTCCTGTCCAACTTCAATCTSCATAATGAGTAAGTGGGGACACTTTGAAAGGAGATTGCTCTTAGCCCTGGAATCTTCCACATAGTGTAATGTTCTGTTAAAGCGCCTTGACATCCCTTTCCTCTGGGTTTACATTATGTGAGGATTTACAGGTCCCGTTTATTTACTGTGCCTCAAAGCCAGGAGAGGGAGAGATTCAGGCTTTCTCTTTATCCCCTATGGGAACTGTAGGATCTGATAAGCAGCTGTAGCTGGAGTGGAGGGAAGAGTAGCTGGAGGCCTTTTGGTGAGACAGGTTGTGCCTGTTCAGAAGGGTCTGTACAGGATGTGTACTACAGCGTGCTTCACAGTGTGCTTATACAACACCAATATTCCAGGTAGCCATCCAGGCTTCTGGTTTCTCAGTTTGGTTACRTGCCACAGGACTGTGAGCACATGGGAGCTGGAGACAAGAATCAGAGCCCTGCAGGATGCCTTGCACATGGTGCTAACTACAGGTTTCTTCACAGGAAGCTGTCTAAATCCAAACAGTGAACCCCAAAACGAGAACCAGGAACAACCCCACTGTGCCAAGTCCCAGGAGAATCCCTCACGCATCTGGTATGAGACATTTGCAAGGAGGAGGAATGAGCTAGCTGTCTGGAAGGACTTGGGCTTGGCCTTTTAAATAATTTGTTTGAAAAGCTTTGGGTGGGTGTTTCCCTACCTTCCCCCCCACCCACCCTCCTTCCAATGTAGTTTTGAAATCTTCTTTGGCCAAATCTTGTCTCCTGGGAGTTCCTTGTGACTTCTTGAGCCTTGTTTGGGTCTGGCTTGGGAAGCAGACACATGAGTTCATGCACAAACTAGCAAAGGTGACTAAGATAGCACGGTTAACTCACAGCTTAGATATGACTCTGAGTGGTTCATAAAGGGGTGGTCTGGGAGTAGCTTCAGAAGGCAACGCAAGTAGGTGACTGACCTGTTTATTTTTATCTTGTGCAAGTGTCTGGAATACCTGACTTGTTTCCTCACTCCTTGTATTACTGGTGTTTCACGTGAGATTTCAGCTGCTTTCAGCTTTGCCCTCCGTCTCCTGTCCTGGTTTTGCTGGGGTGAATTTGCTGTGGGTAGTGGATGGGAAGGGGAGTAACAGTAACCTCTGTTCTCATGTGGATGCTTAGCACCATGTGATGGGTCAGGATCTGCAGCCTTCCTCAGGGCTGCTGCTGGATTGGGCCCTGATTGTGCAGTGAAGCAGTCCCCCCTGTTTTTCCCTGGAATTAGGGGATGCAAGTGAAGTCATTTCTGACACAGGTAAATCTGAGTGTCCAAAGTATTTATAAAGCACGTGAAACCCTGCCAGTGAGGTGAGCTGGGCTGGCTAGTCGCAAACACACAGGGGTTATATCTGTCTTGTCCTGTTAATACCAGATATAGCAAAGACTTCTTGCTTGCTGGGACTGAGAGCGGAGAATGAGAGTGACCATGATGCTGTACATGACTGCTCTGGAACTTGGGTGTTCCCCTACCAAGTTGTCGCGTGCCTTTCCTGTCCTCATCCATGACTGGATGGTGTGCCTGCCACAGGGCCGATTAAGCTCATAGGAGTCCCATGTCCTCTGGTGGCAGCGAGCAGGCAGAGGGAAGTGTGTAACAGCAAGTAAATGCTTCTGGCAAGATTGGGGAGCGTGATGGTCACCTAATGTGCCTCTTCCTAATGCCATCAGGACAAGAAGCTGTAAAGAAGCAATGGGTGTTATATGGAATGGGCAGCAGCCAGGGGGTCATACCCTTTCCCCTTTGGATGACAAGCACAAGAATTCAGCAAACCAGAGTCCACCTTCTTCCTCTCCAGCTAGCAAGGTGAGTGGGTGTCATGGCCCTTCCTTGCCTCCCTTTCCCCGGCAGGTACTGACTTCACTCCATCTTCTCCTCTTAGGTTGTTAGACCATGGAAAAACTTCCTGCAGGCTGTGCAGCGAAACGAGCTGCTCGCGAGCCCAGGGCCCACAGGACGTGGGGGTGTCATAAAGAACTTCATCAAACGCAATACTCCCACCCGACCTAATCTTAAGGTGTGTCAGTCCCACCTTCCCTCGCAGGGCTGGAGGAGGGGATCAAGTTTGGGGGAGTGGCAGGAGGGACTGTTTGCTTAGAAAAGCATAAACATATTCCTAGTTCTGTCTGCTGCCATGGATCAGTGCAGGTCCTTGTAGCAAACTGGCCTCACAATTCTACTTCAGCCTCCCCAGGGGAGGGAAACTGGTTGGTGTTGCCTTGCATAGTCTGTCCACACACACTGTTATTGGCCGGGGGTCTTCAGCACTGATCCTCAAACCTTCCTCAGATGCAGAGAAATCTCAGTTGGTCTATCTATAGTCAGCAGAAACATTTTATATTCTGGGACTGTTGAACCATAGGAAAGTGGGAAGCTTTTCTCTTTGCAGTGGGAATCTGCCCTTGTGTCTTGCATAATTGGCTGCTGCAGGGCTGAAAGACATGGGCAGTGTGGGGTCAGGCAAAGGGTTCCCTACCACATACCGGTAAGGAATTGCAGCTAAGAACAGGGTTGGTGTGCTATGAAGTGGGGTTCTAGTGTTACTTCCAAACCCTTAATCTTTTTTTTTTATCTCTTCTCTACAGGGAGACTTTGTCGTAAGTAATGACACCCTTAACTGTGGGGGCTGGAGGATTATAACGGCTGTGCTTCTTGCCTCACAGGCACTGACAGCTCTTTCCCCTCACGCTGGCATCCATGCAGCTCTCTGTCCAAATAAGTAAACTGGCCACACCAGTGGTGAGGTGGCAGGATCTCTTTGCAGGTGTGTTCTGCTGGGGCTGGGAACTGCTAAGAAACCTTCTGACCTCTAAGCAAGACTACTTGCACTGTGCCCCTTCTCCCCCATTCTCCCAGCTGCTGGTGTCGGTAACACTGTCCCAGGCAAGGAGCATTTGCTACAGGTGGTCACCTACAGCCAGAGTGTGCTGTTCCTTGCCTAAAAATATTCTCTACAGCTGAAGGACTGAGGTGTTTCCCTCCTATACCTGTGACTCTTCTGCTCTTAGTAGTTGAATAAGCACTGTTGCCAAACCTGCGTTGTTTCTTCCCTACTATTCACTTCCCATCCCGGTGTGTGGGTGAATATGACTCTGACAGTGACTTCTTTGTTGAGCAGGCTGCCTAGCCTCTAGCTGCCTGTGCACAAGCAGCCTGAGGGTAGAAACAGCCCCCAGCAATTGGTACAGTCTGAACTCATCTCCCTTCAGGAGAAGGAGCGGCAGAGACTGGAAGGCCTCAGGAAGAAGCAGGAGGCTGAGGAACAGAGGAAAAAGAAAGTGGAGGAGGAGAAGAGACGGCGGCAGGCAGAAATGAAGCAGTGAGTTGGGTCCCTTACCTCCTGCTCCTTCCCTGGTTCAGCACAAAATTGCCTTGGAGGCCTTCCCTGCCAGGCGGACAGCACTGCTGTACCGTGCTTTGTGCCTCCCACTTGGAAGGAGCATTTTGCAGGTGATACTGCCTGGGCACCCTGAGCCCTGCTGTTCATGGCTCACTGCAGTAAGAACTGCATTGGTGCAACGCACCTGCTAATGTCTGAACTTAATCCAGAAGTGGGATGAGGCTAAGCTCAGCCAAAGCCAGTCAAGCAAAATAACTGTTTTCCCCAATTACCATGGCAAGTCCCTGTTCCCCCATCATCCTCTCTGCTAGAGCAGACAAAGCTTACAAGCCCCTCTTGCACACACTGCCCAGGAAGAGGGAAGAGCGTCTGAGGAAGGCACTGCAGGCTCGGGAGCGGGTGGAACAAATGGAAGAAGAGAAGAAAAAGCGGATGGAGCAGAAGATTTTACAGAGTGATGAGAAGGTAAGAAGGCTGACCAAGCTTTGGACCACTCAGTACAGTGACATTATCCTGGTGAGCTGTGAGACCAAGAGGGTGCGAACAGGCCACTGGCGTGACATGTGCAAGCACAGGATTGCTGCTGATGGTGACTAATCAGGTGGTGGGTAAGTCTGCATCAGAGACACTGAAACTCTCTGTCTAACAAGAGGAGGCTTTTGTTCTCCATACCTCTGCAGTGGTTCTAAACATTCCTGTTCTGACATGCAGTGTTTATGGTGCTCTGCATTCAAGGAATGTGGCAGCATCCCTTGACTGTCCTGTGAACAGGCCCTGCAGGTGAGACTGCCTTACTCAGCTTACAATGCACTCAGAGTGAGCTGTTCGCACAAAACATTACAGACAGCAAAGCCACAGTGATTGCAGGGGCTTACAAAAGCGTGGTGGGAAAGAATCGCTAGGATGCTAGCAAGGGGTGCTCACAACTAGTAGACTTGGCTGTGTGTGTATTTGTATCGTGTTTGTTTTTTAAAGCCTTGTCTGGCCCTCTTTTGAGGATAGGTAGAAGATGAAGAGCATGCTAGGATGGGCTGTTGATGGCTGTGTGCAGAGAGTGTTGCTGCTTTTGTACAACYGTGCGGGTTCTGCAGGATTGAGGAAGGCTCTGCCTGACTGACCCAGAGCCCTAGTAGCCTTTGGGAGAAGGATGGTTGCTCATTTTGGGGGTAGGACCAAAGCGACCTTTGGAAAGGGTCAGCCTTAGAAAACAAAGGAATTGTGCTCCTTTCAGCCTTTCCCAAAACCTGAGCGGCCAAAAGTACACCCAGCCTTGGCTAGTCTGCTGCTGTGGACATGCTAGTGTTCCTACTGGGACAGACAGCTCAGGTGGAGGAACTGTGTCTCTGGGGCTCAGTCAGCTTTCACATCCCCAGTTCATACTGCAGTTCAGTTAGTCGACAGCAGCACTGCAGGCAAAGCAGAAACCAGATGCTAGATCCCCTTGTTCTGCGGAGAATCACTTACAAGATGGAAGCATGTATTTTGGGGTTGTGTAATGGTCTGTGTGCTCCTTTCTCCTGTCACTCCAGGCGATGGGTGTCTCTTCACATGGCCTGTAGTAAGCGGTGGACTTGCTGCACAAGGTTGGCACTAAGTCCAATGCACATGTGCCTCTTGCTGGGTGTTGGGTTCTCAGTCTCACTAGGACCTGGAGTATCACAGGCTTCAGACTTCAGAAGCAGTCCCCCGTCCTCCATTTAGATGAGGCTGTGAGGTGTGTCCTTGGAGGCGGTGGAGCAGATGTGTGTGGCTTTCTCAGGTGCGCCTCTCACAAGTGCGAGAAGAGAAGGTGGCAGAGGAGCGGAGCAAGAAAAAACTGTCGAAGAAGCATGGGGAAGTCGATGCACGGAAGCAGAAAGTGCTGAGGGAGGTAAGAGCAACTCTAGGTCCCTCCTGCATGTGGAAAAGAAAAGGAGTAGCAGGGAACCCATGCACTGTTCTGACTGGTGGGACAGGGAAAGGTTACTGCCTCTCCTGCTGCAGGGATTTTAGCGTCTGTGCTGTGAGATTTCTGTCTAGACAGCTGATGTTGGGTTTGAACACAAGGGTACCTGTGGGGACAGAAGGGAGAGACTGCCCAACTGGTAGGCAGGCCGTGGAAGGTAAGAATGAGATATAACTAGCACAGGTTGTCTCAAAGCATTCGCTTCATATCCTCCCATCTTTCCCCACTTGAGCTGGAGGGTTACAAGGGTTTTCTTCTTTCATCTTCAGGAGGAAGATGAATTTGAGCAGCAAGAGCCACTGCAGAAAAGGAGAGAGGATGAAGTGAAAGAAAAAGGAAAGAAAGTCTTGGAACTGAAAAATCTTGTAGAGCAGCAACAGGTGGAACAAGTGAAGGAGAGGTATTAGCTTGTTTCTATCCTGGAGGAGGGGACTCGGCAACAGGCATGGTGAAGCAGTAAATATAAATAGTATTGCTGAAATTGGGAGACTGGTGTGAGTGTCAGGCTGTCCCAAAGGTTTGGGGTTCTGAAGCAAGAGGCTATAAGAATGCTTGGGGGGGCAGGCGGACATGCTTTTCTCTATAACTAAATTATAGGGTTTTTTCCCCAGGGATCACAAACAGCGAGGAAAAGAGAAGGCCCCCCAGCTGCAGCTGGAGTCAGCAGTGTTTACTGAAAAAAACATGAAGGTGGGGAGTTGAAGTGGTCTTGGAACAACTTCTCTGCTGTAAACTAGTGAGGCATAGGATGCACAGACTTATTTTAAGATCAGACTTGTTTTCCAAGTGCTGTGTTACTGTTTAAGGTTTTAACATTTGCTATTATGTTATTTAGAGGAACAAATACAATAAAACTGATGACAAGCCAAACGTTATTGTAAGGAGTTGGGGTTTCTGCAAGAATAAGCCAACTCTGTTGATAAAGTTGGGGTTGACTGTTTTCTTGTTAACAGGTGAGCCTTCTCAGCCCCATCACAAGATGGATGACAGCCATACAATGGCACTTCGAAGAACACCTCCAAATGGCATTCACTGATACTTAAATTAATATGAAAATTAGTAAGAGATTTTTTTTTTTCCTACTATATTCACTCACTGTACTTGGAGGATGTGATCCCCATAACAAACTTCAGGTATCATATGGCTTCATGTAACTTCGTTTGCACTTACACAAAGAATGTTATAGCTTAAAGTCAAGGCTGTTTGCCTCAAAACATCGCAGTAACATTTTGTTTCCACTCTCTTTCTACTCTTAACATCACTCTTTCTTTTGCCTTCTTCATTAGTAAAAAATCAACCCCCCAAATGCTGCTCCTCTTAAGGATAAATTCCTCTTTCTGTATTTGCTCTTGCTGCTCTTACTCACTAGGTCCATGACATTCAAACTCCTATCTGTGCTATATAATTTTAATGAAGGTCTAAATTCTTCATATGTTGCCAGCAACTGGGCTGGAGTGAGCCACAGCAAAGCTCCTCCAGGTAAGAGAGAGGTTGAATACAATTCAAAGTGCCTGCAGCTCTTGCCCTCCTGTTAGCTCTTCCCTACTGAGTAGTATGGGAGAAGAAACTCCTGGAAAAAGTGGTTTGGGTTGAAAAGGAGCTTCAGCAGTGACAATTTTTTCTCGTTATTAGGAGGAAAAGAGCCCAAAAGAGCTGCACCAGCTGCCTGGGCAGGAGAAGAGAGCCAAACAACCAGAATCCATTGCCGTGGCTTCTAATACCTGGCTCAAAGCGGTAAAGGTGAGTGTGGGCTCTAGAGACCTTGTTGGTCTGGATCTGAGCAAAGACAGGAGTCGCTTTATCTTTGAGTCTTGCGTTTGGTTTTTTTCCTGCAGAAGAAGACACAGAGTGACTGAGGATTTTTTTTCAAGGGCCCTAGAAAATATGGCTCAGTGCCAGAGATAGCCTGGTTGTTTTGCTTGGGTGAACATGAATGAAGAATGACTTAATTCTTGCGTCTTAACAGGAGGAAGATGGTCTGCAGGAGCCCCAGCAGCAGCTGGGAGAGGAGAAAAAAATCAAGCAACCAGAAGCATTGACTGCTGCCTCTGGCACATGGCTGAGCAAAACTGTAAAGGTGAGCCCTGGTTCCAGCAGAGCCCTGAAACAAAATGAGTCTGTGGTGTCTAATTGGCTCCTGTGGTTTGGAGCCAGCCTGCAGATTTATTCTCCATCAGTGATAGAGCAGGAAATGAAGTCCTCAAGTGTAGGCTGTTGGGGTTTAACAGGTATCTGTGCAGAGGATGGGGATGTCTGTCGTCTTGGCCGAGAGCTCAGCACAGGGGGAACCTGAAGGAAAAACAAGTGTTTTATCTTGGAGAAGATGTTGGAAATGGCCACAGGATGGCAGCACATCATGAGGCGTCAGCTTAGCCTGGAGCAGCACTGTAGCAGCCCTGATTCCAGCCTGCTGGTGAAGTCTGGCTGTTGGGTCTCCAGAAGCCTCTTTGAATTGGAGCTGCTTAGACCTGATAACTGGAGGGGTTGAGAAGAAGCTGCTCAGAGTCAGACAGACTTGAGTACTGCCTCTGCCAGTAAACTCTCTTGTCTTGGGGCTGACAGGTTCATCTTCCTGCTCAACTTCTCTATGCTGTGACTCATGTCAGAGCTCTAGGGAACGAACACTAGATCTGCCTTGAAACATGTGAAAGGGTTTGAGTGGTAGAGCCATGTGTGCAAAAGCCAAGTGCCTGGATGTATGTGGTATGTTCTTCTAAGGCTTTTCTACAAGGAACAGGAGGGGAAAAGGGTTAAAAATAGTTATCAAGTCACTGAGCACAGTGGCAGTTTTTGTATTTGTACAGGTGTGTGTATACTTCTGCATTCCCTTAATGCAGAGAGTCCTGCAGAATTAGGCTTGCTTTTCTGGTTTATTCTCTGGTCAGCACCTCTAGGTACTCCTGTACTACCCACGACTGTCAGGGCTTGTAGTCATCTCTGTCCCTCACCACAAAGCCAGGAGGTGTCTCTGAGCTGTGGCTTGCGCTGTTCTGACCTGCAGCTTCAATGTGAAACAGAGCCCTGGCTTTTTTCTGGCCAGGTACTGGCAGGCTCTTCCTGGCAGCTTGGAAGCTGCAGGTAGGCAAGCGACTGTTTCAGCTCTGCGGTTTGCAGTCCCTGCTGCAGTACACAGTCCCATGCTACAGCTTGACTATCAGGGGGCCCTGGTTTCAAAGCAAAGTTCAGTGAAAAAAAGAGCCAAAAGGATTTGAGCACTTCTGGGTTTTACTGAAAATCTCAACCCAAGTTACCTGTCAAGTAGGAATATTATAGATGTTCCAGTTAACATGTAGATCAAAGGCTTCCCATACACAGGCAGGTGACCTTTTTGGCTCTCTTCTTTTTTGAACTAGGGATGAAAATGAGTGTGAATGATGCATCTGCTCTAGAAAGTCAGCTGTCAGCTCTTGCTTCTGGCTACCTTCCCTTTACGGTGAAGTTCCTTGCCCAGCATGTGGCATTGGGAACTCGCCTCTTAACTCATTGCTTACGCTCAGTGTGAGGGCACTGCCTGAATACCTTAACAGCATCTTGCAGTGGGATCTACGCTGGGACCTTAGCACAGACTGTTTGTCTTGCTGGTGCCAGGGCTTTGAGGTGCCTGCAGAGGGTCAGACTGCACGGGTCTGGAGTCAGCCTGCCCTGGCAAGGCAAGCTCTCCCGCCAGACTGGAAGGTCTGCTTCCTGCCCTAATCAGTGCTGTCTCTGTGGTTTCAGAAATCCATCTCCACATCCTACTTAGGGCCCCCGAAGGGCACAAAGGAATCCAGATCCCCAAAGGTAAACGAAAATAACTATGGGATGGATCTGAACAGCGATGACTCCACAGATGATGAGAATGAACCTCGGAAGCCTGTCCCTGCCTGGGCTGATGGTAGGTGCCAAGTTTGGTTTGGTTTCCTTTGATTCCTTCCCTGGGACGCTGGAGCTTTCCAGATTCACTTGGTGCAATCTCAGCTTCCCCAAAGTGCAGTCCAGGAGCGTGTGAGACCAGCAGTGCGGGCAGCTGCTGGCTCTGAGCGGTGAGGGGGACTGGAGCCACTTTCCTGCAAGAGCTGTTGTGTTGAAGTTAAACCAAAGACCTCCGTGTGTGTGTTTGGATCCGAGGCTGTGAAAAGAATGGTGGGGGCTTGCTAGTAATGAGGCAGCCTGTCCCCCTGAGGGAAACCAAGGTGTGGTGGGTTTGGGATCTGTCTAGYGTGCTGAGTAACTTAAAACAAGCGCTGCTGGCAACCTGAAGATGGGTGTGGGGTTCAAAGCTTTGCAATGAGCAGGAAAACTGTTAATCACACTTGCTGTACAGGTAATAGCTTTTCAGGTGTGGAAGAAGAGTAACTGTTCTGCGGGCTCTGAGGGAAAGGGCACCTTAAGCAGAGCACTGAAAACTTACTTATAATGAGTCTGCTTCTCTGATGTGGTTCCATAGGGTCTCAGCTTAATCAAGCCATTTTACACCAATACTATCACCCAGTGAATGTTGACCAACTCTTTGGGCTAATTCCAAGCCCTAAGCTGGAAGATATTTTTGGCAAGAGCAAACCTCGATACTTCAAGCGCACGAGCTCAGCAGTTTGGCATTCCCCACCTGGGACCAAATCTACCTGTGGCCCATCCTGCAACTTCAAAAACTGAGAAAATGCCGAGAGATGTGTTTTATGACAATATGGTGTATCAGTCTGTGTTTTCTTAGCATGCAGTGTATTTACAATTTTAAGCTTTTTTTGTACAAAAATAAAAATATTGAATAAAATCCTGTTGCAATAAACTATACTCTATCAGTGTTTGTCTCTCTCCTTTTCCCCACCGTGGTGGGATGATGCTTCTGGGTGGCTGATTTGAGATCGATGGCTGTGGTTTCTGCAAGTGACAATGCAGATGTTTGAAGACATGATACCGCACCGTTACGTATTCCCTCAGATTGCTTGCGCAGGGAAGCTATGACATTGCTGTAGGGAAGATCAAATTTTTTAATCAACCTGAGCAGGTAATGTTTTCATAACCCATTCTGTACTATATTTATGTATTTAACAATGCTTCTATCTGCAGGTAGTTTACCTTCAAGAATTCTTGTGACCTCCTGTTGCTCTGAGCCAGAATCTTTTTCCTGCAGTCAGAAAAATCTGCTTGGACAGTTTAAGCAACGTCTAAATGTCTTGTCACTGTTCTTTTCTCATGGAAAAATGAAGCCCAGGCTAAGTTCTTGGTCCTGTTTTTCTAGGAGACTTTAGCATCAGTCTTGCTTGGGCAGGAGGCAGATTTATTCGGAAGTTGTGGCGTGGAAAGGGTAAGCAGTGAAATCATTTCCTTAGGACTGTGTTCGTATCGCCTGCTGAGCGCTCCCCTGCCCGTGCGCACCCTGGGGCGTGCTCGGCGGCAGCAGGCATCTCCTGGCCCCTGCAGCGCATCCCGAGCCCTGGGAAGCGGTTGCCTGGGGACCGCTGGGGTGGGTCCCGAGGCCCCGCAGAGCTGCGCGGGGACAGCTGCGCACCCGGGCTGTGTCTCGGCTGCCCTTGCAGCCCCTGCAAGGGCTAGCCCGTGCAGCCAGCGGCACTCCAAGAGCGATTCGGCTAACTGAACCCTGCGGACAGTAGCGATGAGGAAGATGCTTAGATGAAAAGGGAAAGTCCCTGAGTCAGAGTCAAGTCCCACATTTGCCATAATAACCTTTCCTTCCTCTTTCTTCAGTTCTCCCCTCTCAGGCTCTGCTGCCTAGCACAAACGTGAACACAGCGGAGGGACTGTCCCACCTTAGGTGACGTGATGTGTTGCTCCAGGATCCCTTGTGCAGGTACGGGGCTGGGGCTATTTACTTTCTCTGTGTGATCAGAGCTGTGAGCCTGCCTCGAGGAGGAGGAGGGTCCCTGTCCCTAGCTGGTGCAGCCCTGCACTGTCCCCAGCACTGGGCTGGTGCCATGAGGTCTCCTTCCCCCTGACCTTCAGGTGCAGGATTCCAAGAGCGAATGCAGAAACGTGGCCATGGACCTGTTCAGAGCTCTCTAGGCCTGCTTCCCTCCGTTCAGAGGAGGTTTCAAGCTGGTCAGAGTGGTTTTGGGGAGCTTTATGATGGGCTTGGAGGGTTTTGAGTAGTTCAGAAGAGTTTGCAAGTGTCTCAGTGGAAGAGTCCTGCAGGCAGTTAGAGCTTTTGATGGGTCTTTAGAGCTTTGAGCTCTGCAGAGCCAGTGACAGCAGTTGAGGTTTGCAGAGGCACAGAGCAGCTCAGAGTGYGTGAGCAGAGCTCTACAGCAGCTAAGGGCTGTTTAAAGCTGCTTGCCAGGAGCTCCGTTCTGACTGCCAGGTTGCCCCCTGACTCTCGGGTCCCCCCCCAGCTTTTCTGTTCATCTTGGCCTCCCTCATTGTCCCACTGGGTGTCTGTGGGGCTCTCAGTGACTCTTGCTCTTCTGGCTGGTCTCTCTTGGGTCCCCCTGAGCTCTCTGGGGTTATCTCAGTGTCTTCTGGGCTCTCTTGGGTCCCTCCAGGATTTCGGTGTCCCTCAGGTCTTGCAGCCTCTCTCAGTAGTGTTACCCAAAGGAATAACTCATAAGGTACAAGACGCATTTGGTGTAGTTTTTACTGAGAGAGGCTGAGCCCCTTGGAGGGGAGACATGCTCAGACTCAGCCGATCACAGCTGTACCCATGGGGAGTGCTCTTGCCACCTCCTCATCAACGCGCTGAGTTTTGGGGGCACTGACAGCACTCTCCCCCGGGCAGCAGCAATCGTAGGGTCCAGCTGGTCCCATGGCTCTCCTGGTCACCTCCGCGCATTCCCACCTCTCTCCTGCTCCCCGCCACTTCGTTCCATCCCAGCAGCACCCCGCTCCTTCCTCTCACGCGGGGTGCTGCAGAGCTGATTTCAGCCTATGCGGCAACACCCGCACTTTGTCTTTCTTGGATTTGCTGAGGATTTTTTGGCCTCTGGCCCTCCTGGGTTCCTCTGCACTTTCCTGGGTGCTCTGGACTCCCTTGGTTCAGCCCTCTGGGGCTCTGTTGGATTGACCTGGGCTTTCCTGGTCCCTCTGGGGCTCTCTTAGCATCACTTGAGCTCTCTTGGGATCTCCCTGGAGGTTTTTTCCCCCAGTTTCTTTGAGCTTTCTTGGACTCTCTTGACCTCTCTCACTAGTGGCTTTCTCAGGTGCTTTCAGGGTGGCCATGGCACCTCTGAGCTTTCTTAATCTCTGCAGACTGTCTGGGATGCTCTTGTGTTGCCCGTTTCCCCAGGCTCTCCTGGGCTATTTCAGGCTCCCCTGGTGTTCTCAGGCTCCCCTGAGCCCAGACTCCGGCTGTTCCCTGCCAGCTGGCTTCTGTCCCTCATGATAATCCTCAAATTACCTCGTTAGACATCGCCAGGGAGGCAATGATTTCCGGACCCTGGCAGAGGATGGGAGCTGGAGGTCAGGCTCTCATCTGGAGCTGGCTAGAGGTGCCTGGCTGCAGGAGGGTCGAGGTTTGCTGGCAGGAGGGAACAGGGGCTGTCAGTCAGCGTCGTGCTTGGGAATGAACGGGTTTCATTTCAGCCCCACACTGGCACAAGCAACACCCATCAAACCACAGGCTTGCTCGCTGTTCTGGTGATGAGCAGAAGTTCCTAGGAGGGCCCCTGCCGAAACCACAGCTGCTGTCAGAGCGTCTCCCGTCCGGGACAGCTAATCAACAAAAGCCTTGAAGCAATTTTGGAGGATGTGCAGAGCCCTGCCAGGCCGCGAAGGGACCTGGCAGGTCTGGTCCCCTGTGCAGCCCCAGTTCGGGCATCAGGCTCGTGCCACTGGCCCAAGGCTGGGAGCCGGCACTGTCGCCTCTCCTCCTCTGTGTTCCCGGTGCCTGGAGAGGGGAGCTGCCCGTCCCGCTGCCTGCAGGGCTCTGACGAGGGCTGTGCGCTGAGCGGGACCAGGCTACGGGGACGGAGCATGGTCCCAGGTGTCACCTCAGCAGACACAGGGCTCTGGAGCTCAGGACTGGGGCTGAGCGCCAGAACTGGATCACGGAGGAGGAAAAGCAGCATTGTTCTCACCCAGGGTGAGAGCTGTGCTGGTCCCCAGAGTGACCAGGAAATTTAAACAGATTTGTGCTTCGTTAATCCAACTCTCTGCTCGGCTGCACAGCCGTGCTCCTAGCAATGGGAGAGAAACCAGACCATGGGCCTGGGTACCATCCCTGGGGGCTGCCTGGACCCTGGGAGGGTCCTGGGGCGTTGCTGCTGACACAGGAGTGACTGGAAATGTCACGGCGTGATGAGACTTCTGGGAGGGGATCTTTATTTAACACGGGTATAACACAAGCATTCTTCACAATAAATACGTGGCCAAAAAGGAGAGGGAGAAGACCTTTTGGAAACTATGGGGTCAGACAGAAATACAGAAACCCTCATCAATAGACGAATCGCAGTGAATGAACCACGGGTAGTGAATAAAAATCTCTGCAGCCATGGTGTGGTTTGGGCACTCCCAACACCAGGGACCAAACACTGAAGTTTCAGATTCATCCATTGCCTCATCCCGGTTTCCTCCAGCCTGAGCTCTGGTCCTTCCCACCCACCCAGGACCTTGGAGGAGGTCCTGTCTGGACCTGTAATGCACGAACACGTCTCAGCTCCAGGTGGTGATTCCTGTGCTCCTCAGGAGGATCAGCCAGAGCCTGCCCACGCATGTTGGAAGGTGCTTTCAGCACTAAAAGGACCTCTCATAAATAGAGGAAACATCTCCCAGACCCCTCACCTCCTCTTAACACATGTGCAAGCTCCGTCAGTGAGCCACCAGGCCAGAGCCCCTCGCTGAAGCGAGTCCTGCTTGTCAAATGTATCCTATATTCAGGTTGGGTTTTACTTCTTTCAGAGCAGCCAGCTTCTGTAACGTCTCTTCATTTAATCCAGATTTCTTCAGCCTTTGCAGAGGAGAAGGAAAGAGGTTAAATCTACCCAAGCTGTTGACTATTGGCCATGACATTGCACAGCTAAAAAAAAGGACAAAAAGCAGCCAGTGTGGGTTTTTTTTGGTGTTGTCTGGCTCCTGTCCTAGCAGCCTTTTTCTGCTTCAGCAAGCAGAGAGCGTGGGGGAGGCTGAGGCTAGGGCTGGTCCATGGAGCCCTCTCGGTTGGGTAACCACAGCTCCACCAAGGCGCTGGGCACCCGGCAGGGTCCTGCCTTGGCAGCCAGAGTTGGTCCCAGCGTTCACTTGGCTGGGTCAAGGCCACCCCTGCCTTGCCTCCGCCTGCCACGCTGGGCAAGGAGTTGGCATCGGCAGGGCCAGCCTTGGGGCGAGAAAGGTGCCGTCACTGGAGCAACCATCTCTGCTGCCTGCTTTGGGGCTGATGAAACACGTCCCCCGCAGTTTTGTGCATTAGCAGCACGTCCCGAGACATTACCGACTGCTTTAGGAAGGCAGTAGGGCTAATCACACTAATTCCAGAAGTGAGCAGCTGGTAGCGCTGCGGGGGGACGGCAGGGCAGCTGCCTGCGAGCTGGCCGGAGGCAGCGCCAGCTCCGGCTGCCGGTGCGGCGCTCTCCAGACCGAGCCGCCCGGCACCCTGCCATCCCGAGACGCCTTTGGAGAAGGGCGCCTGGAGCAGCCGTAGCTTCACTCTCCCACCTCGTAGGGCAGGCTGGGAGCCGCGGCGTGGGGAGGCTCACGTCACACTTGCTCTGTCCCAGTACCCGCAGGGAGCGGCCCCGTGGCCAGAGGAGCTGAAAGCCCCTTACCACAGCCTCTGCAAGAAGCAGGTGGGATGCCCGAGCGCCTGGCACAGCAGCTGCGCGCCACCATCTCCCAGGTCGTTCTCGCTCAGGTCCAGATGCTCCAAGCTCCGGCTGGTGCTGAGCACGGCGCAGAGGTCCTCGCAGCAGGCGCCGGTGAGTCGGCACTGCCACAGGCTGCCGGGGAGCCATTAGGAGAAAGGAGATGTTTGGACATTTCATGCACAGTCCTTCATAGCCAGAAACCTTGCCTGTGCTGCCCAGCCACCCGCCCCAGGGCCTCTGGATGCCCGGAAATAGCTTCTGGGGGGGCTCGCTCCAAAGCCTTGCTCCAGGCTCCTTGTGAGGTCTCTGAGGCTGGATACAATCTCCCCAGGATAGGGAATATCCCTGCAGATGGSCATGGGCAGGACTGGGCTTCCTCTTGACTGGGGTACCCCCTGATTACTTCTCACAAGCACAAAATACAACTGGGCTGGTCTTTAAGGAGCAAACGTCTATGTACGTGCACCTGAAATGTGCTGGTGGATGGAATAACTGCAGCTGGGGCAGTGAGCGTACTGCTGCTTCGCCTGGGAGAGCTTTAAATCCTAGTTATCTCATCTGGGCGATAATAAATAATCTCATCTAGCTAATCAATAAATAACTTCATATTTTTAAGCTGTTATCACCCTGCCTGTCGAAGCTCTTGGCACCCACCCGCAGACGTCCAAACTGCCCTGGAGAGGGTCGGTGGCTGGCCATAAGGCGAYTCATCAGGGGAGCAAGGTGAGCGGCAGATGGTCCCTGCAGAGAGCATCCTCCCAGTCCCGGAGCCCCCGGCAGCCCCTCACCTCAGCGTCTGCAGCCGGCAGGCAGGATCCCGCAGGCCCTCGCTCAGCCGCCGCACGCCTCCGTCCCCCAGCGCGTTGTCCCCCAGGTGCAGCTCCGTCAGGCTGGGGCTGGCGGGGAGCACCGCGGCGAGAGCCCCGCCGCTCGCCTCCGTCAGGCGGCACCGCCACAGCCTGCGCGGGGGACAGGCGGAGGAGAGGGGCATCATCACGGCCGCCCGGCAGCCCAGCTGCCCACTGATCTGCGGGGACGGCACCCACAGCCCCCGTCCACGCTGATCGCACCTTTGCCCCGGGGCCGATGGGGAGGAGAACATCTCAACGGAGAGAAACTGCCCCCACTCTCAAGGTACCTCGCTTTTGTATTTCCTCCCAAATCTTGTAGGTTTTCCCTCTTTGACTCCTGTAGTTGCAGGTGTGGGCAGCACCCACAGCCCCCTGAAGGCACTGGCTAGTGGCGAGGGGTTTCTCAGGTCCTTCAGGACCTAGAAGCTGCCACCTGCCGCAGCAGAGGCACGTCTCCCATCCAGGGGCACTGCAGCCCCCTCCCCTGGGCTCAGCATCGCTGCTGGAGCTCAGGAGCTTAAAACTGCTGCCAGACCGAAGGGCTGCATCGCCCATCTCCCTCCTCTCTGGCTCCAACACTGTTCAAAGCAAGGTGCTGCTCGCCACCCCCAGTTAGCTACCCTGCCTTCGGTGCCCCCACCAGCCAAGCCCAGACCCCTTTTCCCAGGGGGTCTGTGCAGGTGGGGAGATGTTGCCTGAGCCCTGGGAAATGCCGCTGACTCCAATGTTACCACTCTTGCTGCACAGYCCTTCTGCAGCCTGTTCTCCTGCCTGGCTTTCCGCTACCTGGGTTCGTAGGATGGCTGAGATGGGGCTCGTTCGTAGCTCCAGAGGAAAAGTGGGTAAAAAGCATCAAGTTTAAAAGCCGATGGGAAAACCAGAGCTGTCACAGTGGTGGTGGCCCTGGTGAAAGACGGCACGTCACCTTTGTCCTGCGGGTCTTAGGAGGGCAGCCAGCATGGTGCTGTGCAGCCCAGGAGCATGTTACGTCCTCTGAGCACCAGACAGTAATTGCTTTCTATTTTTGACTTGCAGACATCCCGCTTGCAGAGGCTCCTGGTGCCCACCCAGCGATGCCCTCCGGCAGCCCCTCACCTCAGCGCCTGCAGCCGGCAGGCAGGATCCCGCAGGCCCTCGCTCAGCCGCCGCACGCCTCCGTCCCCCAGCGCGTTGTCCCCCAGGTGCAGCTCCGTCAGGCTGGGGCTGGCGGGGAGCACYGCGGCGAGAGCCCCGCCGCTCGCCTCCGTCAGGCGGCACCGCCACAGCCTGCGCGGGGGACAGTGCTGTGGCTAAGCCGGGCTTGGCCCCCCGGCAGCCACTTCTCTCTGAAAATCACCCGCTGCTTTTTGAGCCCAGGGACATGGTCAGGCTGTTTAATTAGCACAGCTCGGGGGGAGCAACGTGGCGCAGCGGGGCAGAGCAGCACGCCGGGCCGCATGGCCGCCGCTGCCCTCGCTCACGCCCCAAAGGCATCTGCTGGGAACCGCCGCAACGCAGGACCCGCCAGCCCGACGCCCCATACCAGAGCTTTTGCACGTTGCAGCCGGGTCCCGCTAGTGCCCCGCACAGCTCCCGCACGCCGCTGTCCTCCAGGGCATTGTCACTCAGGTCCAGCTGCACCAGGCTGGGCACGGTGCCCAGCGCGGCGGCGAGGTCCTTGCAGCCGGCGGCCGTGAGGTTGCAGCAGCCCAACCTGCGGGAGAGACGGCGGTGAGGCTGCCTGCCCGCCGGTGCCGCGGCCCTCTTTTCCATCGCCCCAGGTTGGAGGAGACCTGGCCAGTGTCCCCTGCCTGAGCCCAGGCACGGAGGTGGCTCCTGCAGTGGCTCTGGGGACACCGAGTTGGAAAAGAGAGGGGAGCATCTCACTGCCCTCGCCCCATCCCCCTCCCAAAGCTGGCGCGCCTGGATCTGGTGTTCACCGGTGTTTGCTGCTGAGTTTCCTTGTTCGGCAACTCCGGGCGCAGTGATGCTGAGAGCGGCTCGAACGCGCTCCAGAGTGCAAAACACAACCCAAATCCTCAAACTCAAAGGGACAAAATGCCAAAGTGCAGCTGCGAGACGGTACCCGGCAGCAATCCCGCTGTGCCGGAGCATGGGAATGGAGAGGTAAAAGGCGACCAGACAGCGTCCGCTCAACCAGGGATAAAGGTCTGGGGGCAAACAATTAATATTGCTTGAATGGGTGAGACTAATCCACCTCACTTTTGAGGTTTCAGAGAGATGCCCTCTTTCAAATCTTGTTGTCCAGGCTGAATATATACAGGGGAAAATGGGGGAAATGGAAACACCAAAAAAAAATGGAGGGGAAAAGGCAGACACCACTAAGGGACAGTTCATCCCCTTCCCAGAAGTGGTCCGTGGGGTGAATCTGCTTCTGCAATTACGTGTTTCTGCATGGTGCGTGGCCCTGGCACACAGAGACCCGAAAACACCCGCAGCTGCAGGGCAAGAGCCCGGGGAGAAGGTGCCTGGGGTGCACAGAGACACCCACAGACAAGCAGACGCGGGGACGGTGGCACGGACCTCTCCTCTAACTTTTCCATCTGGCCTAGGCACTGACAATGAGTTCTCTCTCTCACTTTCCTACAGTGTCCTCGCAGAGACTCATTCATTTAAAAATGTGGAACTAAATTATACTGATGGAAAAGGTAATAACAAGGAGCAGGCCCCTGCGACAAGTAGGYCTGCGATGCCTCAAGCTATCTTCGGCAACAGCAGCATCAGTAAATGGGCCTTTCTCATTTCTTTTTCTTTTTTCTTCCCTTTTCCAGGCTCGCAAGGAGAAGAGACGAATGGTCCTGCAGCCCCTCGGAGCTGGCGACGTCCCTTACCGCAGCGTCTGCAGCTGGCAGGCACCGCGTCTCAGCCCCTCGCACAGCAGCTTCACGCCGCCGTCCCTCAGGTCTTCGTTCCCAGCCAGGTCCAGCTCCGTCAGGGTGGGGTTTCTGCTGAGAACGGAGGCCAGAGCCCCGCAGCAGGCGCCTGTGAGCTGACACTGATCAAACCTGCAAGAGAGATGCGGAGAGGAGCCACGGGGCTCGGCACAGCTGCCCTGCCGCGTGGACACGCCAGCCAGCCCCTTGCTGACACAGCCACCGCTGATGATGTCCACAAACCGGGCTGGTCTTCGCGGATGGCCCCCCGGGAGCAGGAGAAGAGCCCGTCCCGCCGTGCAGCGAGCCRTGGCGGCACGTGGTCATCCTCCCCGTGCCACGAGGAGACCCGGCCGGGCTGGCTGGGGTTTGCTTGTTTTCCCGTTTCACCTGGCAGAAGAGAGCGATGTACCTTAACGTCTTTAATTTACAGCCTGATTTTTCCAAGGCTTGACAAAGCAGGTGGATAGGTGACTGCTTCCCCTCCTCTTGCTGTTTTTCCCTGAAAACAAAGAAGAGAGACATCCTATTCCTATTCCTACTCCTCCYACTATTCTATTCCTATCCTAGCCTATTCCACTCCTATTCTATTCCCATTCCTATCCTATTCCTATCTTATCCCTATTCCTATCCTGTCCCTGTTCCTATCCTATTCTATTCCTGTTCTGTTGTATTCTATTCTATTCTATTCTAATTCTATTCTATTTTATTCTATACTATTCTATACTATTCTATTCTATTCCTATTCCTATTCCTATTCCTATTCCTGTTCCTATTCCTGTTCCTATTCCTATTCCTATTCCTATTCTATTCCTATCTCTATCCCTATTCCAATATTGCTCCTTGGCCACCGGCTGTGTCCCTAGGTCACACCTGTACCCCCTTGCCGATGGGCCCGGCGCGGCGGGAGGACCAGCCTTGCCACGGGCTCTGCTGCGGGGTCATCGCAGCTCTTTGGGCTCTAAGGGATTCACCGCTTTGCAGCTCGGGACCTTACGCACCGATACGCCTGCTTGGCCGGCTGCGGGCCCACACAGTCCTCGGGGTTGTCCTGCAGAAAGGAGCAGTGCCCCAGGTCAAGCGACTCCAGCTTGGGGAAGTTTTTCATGCTGAAGGAAAGGACCATTTGGTCAAAGCGGTTAAGGTTGAGCCCTCGTAGGTGCACCCCTGTGAAAGGATCCAAGGCGGTCACTACAAAACGCTCATCCTGGAGCTCGTACAGACAGTGGCAGACCTCCAGCTCACGAATCACTGCCGTCTCCTGCGTCAGAAGAGCTAAGGCCGTTTTCTGGCTGTTTTGAAGCCACGCCAGTAATTCCCGTGTAATCTTGGGTGCGATTTTACACCCCATCTCCTCCTCCAGCTCCCTCCTGCGTTCCTCGTTTAAGAGTCCGAAGAGGAACCGCACGGTTAGCATGAAGTAGTTCCTGGAGTTGCCGTAGCTCTCCAGCAGCTCCTTCACGTCCCTGGTGGGACCGGCGGGGGGTTCCCGCGCCTCCCCTTCATCTTCCAGCAGGTAGAAGAGCGCCGCAAAAAACTCCTGGAAGCTGAGGTGGATGAAGCTGTAGGTGCTGATGCAGGAGATGTCCTTCTGGAAGAGGTGCTCGTTGAGGAGGAGCGGGAGGGCTTCTCGCTGGTCCAGCGCATACCCCTGTACCTCCTTCTCCTCGAAGAGGACCTTCTGCTTCCAGACGCCGTCGGCCGCCAGGCAGCACAGCCTCCTGAGCACCCCGGGCATGCCTCGCTTCAGCCGGCCACTCAGAGACCGGAGCAGGGCGGAAAGGTAGAGGATGTAGATCCCTGTCGTCGTCTTCGGGCTTTGGGCAAGACCTCCAGTGCGGCTGAGCTGCTGCTTCATGACGGTGCAGACGATCCAGCACACGATGGGCACCAGGCACATGGTGAAAAGCGTCTCGTTCCCTCTGACAAACTGGAAGGCGGCAGCCGCCTGCTCTGCGTTTTCGAAAAACCTGTGGAAATACTCCTTCCTCTCCGCCTCCGAAAACCCCAGGATTTCGGCGTAGCGCTCGCACTCCAGGCAGTTGCCCAGTTTCCGCAGGGCGGCCGGCCTCGTGGTGATGAGCAGGGAGCTCTCGGGCAGGAGCCTCCTGCGGAAGAGGCTGCTCAGGATGATTTCCACTGGCCTCTGCTCCCAGGGCTGGGAGCACAGCTCGGACTGGGGCCGGTCGAAGGAAAAGCGGAGCTCGTCAAAGCCGTCAATCACAAACAGGAGCCTCTCCGGCTGCCTCAGCATCTCGGCGAGCGGCGGAGAGCTGCAGGGACAGCACTGGGTGATGAGGTCGGCCAAGCTGGCCTGGCTGGTGAGGAGGTTGCCCTCCCGGCAGTGGATGTAGAAGACRTAGTCAAACTCCACAAACACCTTATCGGACGCCCAGTCCAGCATGATCTTCCTGGCTGTCATCGTCTTGCCCACGCCCGCAGCTCCCAGGAGCACAACCACCTTGGGGGTCCAGCCGTCGGGGCCGGGCTTGAAGAGGTCGCTGACAGCGATGGAGGAGCTGGCTTGCTCCTTCATGATCTCTGCGTGCCTCCGTCCCATGGCCACGATCTCGTGCTCCCGTTCCTCTTCATCACGGTGCTTGTTGACGATCACCAGCTTCGAGTACCTGGCATTTAGGCTCACATCATCACCCACCCTGGCGTTTTGGTCCTTTATGCGGGCGTACGCCTGGCGTATGGCTTTTTTGTAATTCCTCCGGTAATCTGGAAGGGTGGGAGGCCACCTCACATGTCTGTGGACCGCGGGGCGAGCAGCGGCAGAGCCCCCCGCGCTTCTCCCCGCCGGCGCCTACCTGGTGATGACGAACCCAGCAGAGAAGCGGGCCCCAGGGCTGGAAGAGAAAGGGGTGTTAGTGGGCAGCACCACTGAGCCCCCGACACCCCCAAGTCCTCTTCCATCTCCTCCTCCCTGGAGGAGCCCCCCTCACCCTGCCATGGGGACCCCCAACCCACTGCCCTTTCCGTGGCATCCTCCTGGCCCCAAACACGGGCCCTTGCAGACACAACCCCCAGGACATGGTGCCCGGGACCCTGTGGGATGCTGCACTCGCTGGGGAGCCGCTCAGCCTTCCCACCTTTCTCTCGGCTTTCCCGGAGCAGGGCGGCAGCGTTGCGGAGCTGGATGCGCTCAAAGATGGCTATCGCCACATCCAGGGCGGCCTCCCCGCCGTAGAAATCCAGCATGAGGTTCTTCGTATCCATCCAGTCAGCCTTCTCCAGCCGCCCCCAGGGAATGCAGCTCCTGCCCTGCAGGTCTCCATGCGCCAACGCATCCCGAAATTTTTTAAAATCCAGCTCAGAGAGGTCTTCCAGGGCCCGGAGCAGCAGATCCCCAGCGGTGCCCTGGGGGATGCCTCTGCTCGGGGCGCAGTTCCTGCTGCCATGCACCCCCATGGGGAGAGCCCCGACGGCCGGCTAACACACGGCCCCGTGCCTGTGATGGGGGGACGAGGTTTGAGGGAACTGTCCTGCAAGGAGACTCCCCGGCCCCGCAGCCCAGCCCCATCCTGGTCGTGCTGTCTCTGCCCCGGGGGAGCTGTGCCCCCCGCTGCCCCCAGCCTGCTCCCCCAGCCCAAACCATCCCCTCCAGCATGAGCGCGAGGAGCAGTGGGGCAGCGGTCCAGGGGCTTGCCACCAAAGCCTCGCTAGAGCCACATCCCACCACATGAGCAGTGTCCCCACCGGGAGAGCTACGTCCCCACCGGGAGAGCCATATCCCCAGCAGCAGAGTGACGGCCCCACCAGGAGAGCAGCGGACCTACCAGAGAGCAATGTCCTCACCGGGAGAGCAGCATCCCTACCAGATCAGTGTCCTCGCCAGGAGAGCCATATGCCCACAAGGACACCCCTGTCCCCACCAGAAAAACCAACGTCCCACCAAGGTCACAGCCGGGCAACTGGCCCTGCTCCGGAGCAAGGCTGCTTCGGGCTGTGTGGGACCCGCCGTGCAGTGCCACCGAGCCGGACGGGTTTGCAGGGACGGCTGGAGACTTTCATCCTTCAGGCAGAACTGAGCCGGTGAGCTGCACAAGCGCTCCGATTTCCTGTATGGGCAGAGTTCTGCTTTCAAAACGTGCCGCTGTTTCCTTCCGTCTCAGGTCAAGGTTCTCACACTTCATGACCTTTCTGCGCCTCATTTATTTTCCCCTTTTCTTCTCTTTTTTCTTAGCACTGGCTCCTTCCTTCTCACGTTGCAGCGGAGGGTTGTGCTGAAGGCATGGAGACCTCGGTGCCCAGCCGCAGCAGCTCAGCTGCTGGCAAGTCCTGCTCAGCTTGGGACATGCTGGTGAGCCAAAACAGCCGAGGCTGGGCCAGGTGGAGGGTAGAAGTGGCTTTTGCCACTTCTCCTTGAAATTCATCCTGCCGCAGAGCCGAACATCAGTTCTGGTGTCCCACCTCCAGGGAAGGGTCTGGTCCGCTGGCCCATCACTAGCTTTGCCAGGTGGTGGAGGTGGCTCTGCTCTCCCCTGGGGACTTAAACAGGCAGCGGGGTCCTGCGGTGGAACTGGGTCACATCACGGGCGTTTTGGTCAAGCAAAAAGCTTCAAAAACTCAGGCTGCCGTATGAGTAACAGACCTAAAATCTAGAGGGATCCACCAGAGCCGCTGCCAGGGGAAGGGGCAGGCTGAGGAGCAGCCCTGAAGGTGAAATTCAGGCTGAATCTGGGCTGCAATCCCCCCCCAGCCATTTGCACGCTCCTGGCAATGAAAACGAGCCGTAAGCAAATGGCCCGCTTGSAGGGAGCCAGCCGGCGGGTCAGGGCGCAAAAGCCTCTCGGGCAAACGCTTCTGCGGCCCCAACTGAGGCGGAGGCAGGGGTATGCAGGCGCAAAGCAAAAAAACCCCAACTATTTCTGAGACCGAAACTGCAAAAATGCCTCCAAAGCGACTTTGCAGGAGAAAACAACGCACAGGGCGTGAACAGAAACCCAGGGCAGGCGCTGCCCCACCTCCAGCTCCTGCCTGCACAACAGCTCTGGTGTTAATAGTGTTTGCAGAGAAAAACTGAAGAAGTATCCCAGAGGGAAAGCTCCAGCCACCCCTACTGCAGCCATGTCCCGTGCAGCACGAAGACAAATCCCCCAAGAGCAAAACCTGCTTAGCCGATTGCAAAGCGTTTCGAAGMTGTAGCACCCTACCTTGGCATGGATGTGCCGCGCTCGACTCCGAAGGCTGCTCCGGGTTTTGGATTTCTGCCACCAGCTCGCAATTACAGAGTATCAGCCAAAGGAAAAATGTATCTTGGATGGAGAAAGACCCAAATAGAAGTCAAACGAAGCCCTGTTGCTGCCAGCATCCCGGCGCGCTCCCATGTCCCTGAGTTTTACCCATCTTACAGCGATGGCATTCAGGCTGGGTTAAATTAGTGCAAACTCATTAATGATTCTGGAGCATTTCTTTAAAAAACAAAGTTAAGGACTGGTCTAACATATTGAGAGTGACGCTGGGGAAAGTGAAAGCCAGTCCTGCTCGACACTGTTTTTATTGCTTAAATATCGGTGGCGCAGAAGCTGGGCGCATCGTGGGTGCGGCGAGGTTTCACGGGGTGGGCGGGCGCTCGCCCTGCTTTGTGGTCTGCCCGGCAGCACCTGCGAGGGACTTCGGCCCCAGCCCCGGGTCGGTGGCAGCGCCCGACGCCAGACGCGGGGCCGCGTGGTGCTCCACCGGCTGCTCGGCACAGCCGCGGCCCGTGGCTCTTGCCGACTGCTCTTCCTGTGAACTTCCTGCCCCAGCGGGGGAAACTCAGGGCTGCGGTTTGACAGGTGACGCTCGCACCGGCACGGGGATGGGGCMTTGCCGGCAGCCTGAAACGAAACCACTTCATCCCTCGCTGCAACCCAGCCCTCCGCCATGCCACCAGCCAACCTCGGTCCTCTGGCAAAAGCCGGTGGCTGGTGAAACCCGTGGGCACGCTCGGCAACGGGCGATGCGCCCAAGCCCTCCTCCTCCGGCTCTCCCCATTGCTCCCTGGCACGAGAAGACATATGGCCACCAGCGTCCCCACGGCCCCGTTTCATGCCCGGGTGCTGGCAGCGGGCGTGGATGCAGTAAACCTTAATTTTTTTTGAGGGGCCGGAGGCACTGCCCTGGACGTCACCACAGCCAATCTGCCTGGCCGGGGGCTGCGAGAGCCTGCACCGGGGGCCGGGAGGACGCTGCGGGGAACATGGGCCGTGTGTCCTGCCGCCGTTTCAGGCTGCAAACCGGGAGCTGTGCTGCCTGCCGACGTGCCGAGGAGGCCGGGCAGCTCCTGTTTGTGGCCGACAGCTTTGGCTGAAAAGAAGAGACGTAACCATTTCTCTCCTTTCCTCCTCCTCTCCAAAGCTTGAATGCATACGGACTAAACAAAGGGGGCTATCAGATGCTGCCTGCCCTGAAAGAGATAAAGCCCTGAATATAAGGCAGATTTATCGAGCCAGGCTCCTTGGAGCCATCCCAGGCTCCTGGGGACCGGGGTGAGCCMGGCTGACGGCTGCGGGCAAGCGGGGCCGAGCCTCGGAGAGCCGGCTGCGGGAGAGGGGGCTGCCTTACTGCCAACGCCTCCCCCAAAAAGGGGAGGGGGGAGAAAAATTGAAAAGGGGGGCTGGAAGCAATCTTGGAGCAATCATCCGAAAAGCCAGCACTCTCCCGCCTGTGGTTTTGCCCCAGAAATGCTGTTTTGATGGGGCTGGGCTCTCGCAGGGGGGCTCCGTGGGTGAGCTGGTGGAGGGCAGCCCGGGCTCCTTCCCGCCCCAAAGGCGAGCACCCGAACCCCGGCTCCAGGGAGCGGGTTGCAGCTCCTTCAGGGATGCTGCCCAGCCGCCGCGGCCGTGTCCCTGTGGCTGTGACCACCACGGGTTTGGCGAGGGGGCCGCGAGCCGATCTCTGCTGTGCCRCTTGGCCCCGAGGGCCGTTGTGAACAAGCCCCGGTCGGGGTAATTTGCTAGTTTATTTGCTGCCAACGCAGCCCGAAATGCTGGGGGGGTGGAAAAAAACTCAGCGCTAATAGATGCTGGGAAGAGATCTGCAGCCAGGCTTGGGTCTTATCTCTAATTATGTGCCTGTCTGAGCTGCAGCTGGCTCCTGGGATGTCTGGGTGTATTCGGCTCCTGGAGTTTCTCTTGAAGCCTGCTGGGAGCCCAGGCTACGAGCCGCGCCAATTAATACCCACCATGGGGAGAGGCGGCCGCACGCCGTCTGGCTGCAAGCCGCCGTGGCGAGGAGGAGCCATCCTGCGGGACGTGGGGAGCAAACAGCCCCCAGGCGATGCCGCTGGGATACTGGGATCGGGCTGGCGGTTTCAGCTGGGAAAAGGAGCAACTCCATGAAAACAGCAGGAGAAAATTAAAACAAGGAAACCCCCTCACCCCAAATGCGGGTGGGCTGGGTTTTGAAAGTGCCTCCTTTCCAAAAATTCCACAGCCGCGGTGTTGCAACGTTTCCAGAGCAAAACATGGGCATCCTTGTGATCCGAAACGGCCGTTTTCATGGTAAAAAGCCGGCCGCGGGGAGGAGGGCAGCTTGCTAAAACCCGCTTCRTGCCCTCCCCATCCAAAAGGAGACAGAAACAGAATTTTTCGGCTCGCGCAGAGCAAAACAATGAGTGTCAACCTGAGGCATTTTCCAGGTCTGCGAGCAGGGAAAAAAAAAAAAACCACATTTCAGCTTATAGCAGGCTGGAGGGGGTTTTGTGTGCCGGGTTGGATAGGCTTTTACATGGAAATGCAGCCATCCCTGCTGCAGCCACCACTGCTGCAACCCCCCCGGGCCAGCGGGTCCCTGCGGCCTGGGTGCATTGGGGTGAAAACACTCGGGTAACGTCGATCCCGGTTTGATCCAGGCTGCCTTATTTTTCCCCTCTGCCGATACGTAATTTGTTTCTGTTTTCAGAGCCCGGGAAACCCTGATTCACCCCATCCCATGGGGGATGCTTCCCAGGGCCGGGGGGGTGCGGGGAGAGCTGGGGACCGGGCAAGCCTGTGGCGGGGGGCAGGATGCCACCCCTCTTCCCGCTCCATCCCGCCAGGATGCCTCGGCCATTTGGGTGCAGGTCCCCCCTGGCCGGGGTGTCCCTGGGGCGGGGGCATTTCTACCCTCCGCCGTCTCCATCGCTCCGGCGGCTCCGCATCCCGCTCTCCTGTTGCTCAGAGATGTGGAGGCAGTTGCTAAGAGACACCGAAACGTCAGTATCTGGCCCTCAAGGAAAAAAAAGAGAAAAAAAAAAAAAGAGACAGAGAAAGAGAGAGACAAGGGAGGACGAGGAGGAGGAGGGGAGGAAGGAGGTGGGGAAAGACCTGCTCCCATTGCCAGGCTCGGCAGCAGCCTTGGCCACGGCTGCGGGAGCCGCTCTCCCAACTTGGCGGCCTCCGGGGCGAGGGCGGCCGCCTGGGGACCCCCGCCTCACCGCCCAGGCCCGGTGGCTGTGGGGAGCTGAGCCCCTGCTCACCCCCTGGCTGGCGTGAGTACCCCGGGAGACCCCCGGCACCGCCGGAGGGGTCGGGGGCCTGTGGGGAAGGGGGGGGGCTGGGGCAGCGGTGTGTGTCCCCCCGGTAAGATGGGGCGGTGGGGAGAGGATGGAGCCGGGGAGGGCATGGGCGAGGGAGGAAGGAGCAAAGATGGCCAGGCGGTGGGGGGCAAGAGCAGGCCGGGCGGCGGGGCCGCCAGCGCGGGGGATGCCGTGCCGGGGGGGGACCCCGGGTGGGTGCTGGGGAGGGGCTTATCCCCGCGGAAGCTGGGCGGGGAAGGTGTCCCCGGCACCGGGCTGAGCCGGTGGTAGCCGGGGTCCGGTGGGGGGGCTGGGGACCAGGCACCCCCCGGCTCTGCCCATCGCTGGCCGGGATGAGCTGACCAAGGTCAGCAGGGTTGGGGGGATCTTTTTTGGCTGAAATCCCCGGGGGGGGCGGGCTTGGAGGAGTGGGGTGGCCCCGGTGTGGGGGCACGGGGGGGGTGCAGGTGCCCCACGCTGCCGCCCCAGGCTGCACGAGCCGCGGCCCCCCCAGCAGGGCGTGTGGCTAGCACGGCTTTCTCCTGCCCCTCTTCCTCGCAGGCAGCCAAAAACGGCCCGACGCCGGCCCCACCGGTGCCCCGGGGCTCGCAGACTGCTGTGCCCTCGGGGGGGGATTTAGCGTGCCCCCCGAATGCCGCCGGGATGCCCGGAGCATCGCTTTGCTAGCTCGGAGCCCGGCCCTGCTGCTGAACACCGCTGCCGGCGGCCCTCGGCGTGAGCGGGCGGGTGGCCCTTTCCCCGTGGCGGGATGGCCCCCGCCGCCCCGTGAGGGTCCGCGCCTCCCCGCCGGCGCCCGCCGGGTGGGGGTTCGCCGCCGCCCCGCCATGCTGCTGGGCCCCTGGCTGGTGGCGGCAGCGGCGGCGGCGGCGGTGGTAGCGGCGGGCGCCGGGGCGGGCTGCCCGGTGCTGTGCACGTGCCGTGGGCAGGCGGTGGATTGCAGCGGGCAGCGGCTCTTCTCGGTGCCCCCCGAGCTGCCGCTGGACACCGGCAACCTCAGCCTGGCCCACAACCGCATCGCCAGCATCCCGCCGGGCTACCTGGCCTGCTACGGCCAGCTGCGGGCCCTCGACCTGCGCAACAACTCGCTGGCGGCCCTGCCGGCCGGGCTCTTTCTGGGGGCTCGCCGCCTGGCCCACCTCGACCTCAGCTACAACAACTTCAGCCTGGTGGCGGCCGACATGTTCCTGGAGGCCAGCGGGCTGCTGCGCCTCGACCTCAGCCACAACCCCGGCCTGCGGCGGGTGCACCCCCAGGCCTTTCGGGGCCTGGCCCAGCTGCGGGAGCTGGATCTCAGCTACGGGGGGTTGTCGGCCATCAGCCTCGACGCCCTGGAGGGGCTGCCGGGGCTGGTGGGCCTCCGCCTGGGGGGCAACCCCTGGGTGTGCGGCTGCGCCATGGAGCCCTTCCTCAAGTGGCTGCGGGGACGCATCCAGCGCTGCGCATCGGGTAGGTGCCGCGTGTCCCCCGAAACCCCCGCCCGCCCCGCCCTTCGGGGGCCCGGCGGCCGGCCCTGACGCCGCTGCCCCGTCAGATTCGCAGCTGGCCGAGTGCCGGGCCCCCCCCGAGGTGGCGGGAGCCCCCCTGCTCTCCCTGACGGAGGAGAGCTTCCAGGCCTGCCACCTCACCCTGACGCTGGACGACTATCTCTTCATCGCCTTCGTCGGCTTCGTCGTCTCCATCGCCTCGGTGGCCACCAACTTCCTGCTGGGCATCACCGCCAACTGCTGCCACCGCTGGAGCAAGGCCAGCGAGGACGAGGACGTTTAGGTACCGCCGCCATCGCTGACGTCCCCCCGACCCGGCCACCCCGGCGGGGACGCCTGACTGTGCCTTGTCCTCGTCCCCTCCCGCCGCCCCCCGTGCCAGGGTGGCCCTGGAGACGCCGGCCCGGCTGTGGCGGGGGAGACCGGGGGACGGATCCTCTTCCCTTTGCCCCAGAACGGGGAGTTTTTGCCCCAGCAGGCACCCTCCAGGATTGCCCCCCRCCAGCACCGTGAGCTTGGACCCCCCCGTTCCCGCTACCCAGGGCCGGTGGAGGCAGCGGCAGGGGGGTCCCGTGGGGGTCCCATGGGAGCCTCCGCGCGGTGCCGGTTGGTGGGGGCCCGGGGGCTGCAGCTGGGGAGCAACCCCCCCTGCCTGGGAGAGAGACCCCCAGAAGTGGTGTGCATGTGCCTTGGGGGATGCCAGCCGCCCGCCCTGGGGGAAAACCAAGGAAATCCCCGCTTTCAGCCCAAAAGCAGCACCRATGGAGCCCCCCCAAATCCTGCCCACACTCTCCAGCCTCCCCAAAAAGTGGGGGGGGCCAAGCCCAGGACCTGGTGCCTGCACCCAGCTCGGCACCACCGCTCCTGCGGGAGGGACCCGGGGGACGCCTGCGCCTTGCCGGTGACACCGGGCCATGCCGGGACAGCACCGGGGCCGTTGTGCCCGGCAGCAGGCCAAGCTGCGAGCATCTCCCGGGGTCGGCTTTCCCGGCCACGTTTCGGTCCTTGCCTTTCTCTTCCAAAGTCTCGCGCAGGTTCGGGGCCAAACTGGGCACAGAGCATCGCCCGGCGGCTGGGGGACCCCATCACCTCGTCCCTGCTTGCCGATGTGGGAAGGTTGGGAGGCAAAAGAACGCCAAAAAAAAAGACAAAAAAGAAAAAAAGAAAAAAAAAAGAAAGCCAACGACCCCTCTGTCCAGCCGGGGCGGCCGCCGTCCCTGTGTGCGTGTTTTACACCATCTTCATGGCCGGTCCTGCGGCCAGCGCGCGTCGGGCACAGGAGCGGGGCTGAGGGGGGCTCGGCACCTCACAAGAAGGGTCTGCCCGTGAGTTGTTTTATTTTCTTACCGCGTCCCCCCTGCGTGGAGGTAGAGTGTAGATGTGGGTGCAGTTTAAAACCAAACCAACCAAAAAAAAAGGAGAAAACAGCAAAAAATGAGGCAATGTGCTGGCTCGGTGATGCCACCCCCACCGCCGAGCATCTCCCGGGGCTGGGACCCCTGGCAGCAGTGTGGAGGCAGAAGGCTGGGTGCACAACTCAGCGTCACCCCCGGTGCTGTGCCGGTGGTGCCAGTGGTAAGACCCCATGGGGACGTGGCCTCGCTCAGGTTCCTGGGCCCCTCACCAGGTCCTGTGCCCACCCGGGTGTCCTGTGATGGGCCACCCTGAGCTGCGGTGAGGCAGGGCTGCACCCATGGTGAGGTGGGACCCACGGTGAGGTGGGACCCACAGCAAGGTTGCAGCCATGGCGAGCTTGCACCCACAATGAGCTTGCACCCACGGCGAGGTTGCACCCACGGCGAGGTTGCACCCACGGCAAGGCTGCACCCACAGCAAGGTTGCACCCCCATCGTGGCTGCACCCCCAAGCCCCGCGCCCACAGGAGGGCAGCAGCCCCCAGCGCTGCGTCCCGGGAAGGGGCACTTGGGCTCTTTTTTCTTTATTTTCTTTTTCTTTTTCTTTGTTTTGGTAAGTCTGAGACATCCCCCCCAAACACCCTCTGGACACCGAGGACAAGACGCGTCCCTCCACCGGCAGCTCCTGGCCTCCTTCTGGGGGGACAGCGGAGGAAGAGCCAACACACCGCCCCGGCGCCCGGCTCTCCGGCCAGACCCATTTTCTCTCCTTCCGAAGCAAAAACGGCCTGGCCCTCGCGCTTCGCTCTGTCCCACGGCGGGGAGGGCAGGGACCCGCCTTTGGGTGCCGGATCCTGCCAGCGTCTGCCCGGCAGGCACCGGTGCCGGGCCCCGGGGGTGCCGGGCCCCGCGGTGGGAGTCCCGCGGCCAGCTGGGGAGCGCCCGGGCATGGAGGCAGCCGCCCTGCCCTCCTCCTGGCTTCTCCTTCCCCTGCCTCGCCCTCGCCCTCATCCTCATCCTCTTTTTCCTTTTTCCTTTTCCTTTTCCTTTTCCTTTTTCCTTTTCTTTTTCTTTTTCCTTTTCCTTTTTCTTTGTCTTTTTCTTTCTCTTTTGTTTCTCTGTCTTTTGATGTTATTGTTTCTCTATCTCTTTATCCCTTCCCTTTCCTTTCCTTTCCTTTCCTTTCCTTTCCTTTCCTTTCCTTTCCTTTCCTTTCCTTTCCTTTCCTTTCCTTTCCTTTCCTTTCCTTTCCTTCTTTCCATCTTATTGACTGTTTTTCCTTCCTTTCCTTTTCTCCTTTTCTTTTCTTTTCTTTTCTTTTCTTTTCTTTTCTTTTCTTTTCTTTTCTTTTCTTTT
>JAYKAV010000433.1:44794-59401 GCA_035582835.1 Phoebastria nigripes | reverse complement strand
TTTCCTTTCCTTTCCTTTCCTTTCCTTTCCTTTCCTTTCCTTTCCTTTCCTTTTCTTTTCTTTTTTCTTTTCTCCCTCCTCCTCTTCCCTCCTTCCATCCTTCCCCCTTTCCCCCCTCTCCACACTACACCCAGAGTGGGTGGGTGGGGAAGGCGAAGGGGGAAAACCCAAATCCGCCCCCAGTCTTTGTACGGAGCACATTTTATAACCGCGGACTTTTGTAAAACGGCGAGCACTTTTTCAGAGCCGAACCTCAACAATAAAGAGCATCAGCGCAGCCCGGCTCGGGGCCGGGGCCACGCGTGTGCGGCGGGGCCACGCGTGTGCGGCAGGGCCACGCGTGTGCGGTGGGGCCACGCGTGTGCGGTGGGGCCACGCGTGTGCGGTGGGGCCACGCGTGTGCGGTGGGGCCACGCGTGTGCGGCAGGGCCACGCGTGTGCGGCGGGGCCACGCGTGTGCGGCAGGGCCACGCGTGTGCGGTGGGGCCACGCGTGTGCGGTGGGGCCACGCGTGTGCGGGGCCGCGGGGCCGGGGAAGGCAGTGGCCCACAACCTGCAGAAGGCATCAGCGGTGTTTTTCCCCTCCTGGCGCTTCCTGTTATTCCTCCGGCAGCATCTCCTGGCCCCGGCGGGGCCCAGCTGCCGGCAGCCGGGTCACCTCCGTGTCACCTCGCTCCCCGGGACCCCCCTCCCAGCCCAGGGCCGCACGGGCAGGGGGGGACGCGGGGGCTATTTCGACTTGCCGGAGCCAAGAGGTCGGGCAGCAGCTGTGCCGCGTCCGGACGGCGCGGACGGCCCCGGGGGAGCGGGCTGGGGGCAGCTGCCGGACGGTGGCAGCCCCCGTTGCCCGCCCCCGGCCCTGCGTCGGAGGGCRAGCCCGCTCTGCACCGTCCTGCCCGCCGGGCCTTGGCAGCACCCACCGCGGCGGCCGGGGGGTGCCCGGGGCACCCCTGCACCCCCGGCACTCCCCTGCCTGTCCTCCCGTGCTGCTGCAGCCAGCCGGCCCGCCGCAAACGTCACCCCGCCGTCCCGATGTCCACCCACCCGTCCCTCCAACTGTCCGCCTGTCCGTGTGTCCTTCCACCCACCCATCCATCCCTCCGCCCATCCATCCATCCATCCCTCCCTCCCTGTCCATCCTTCCAGACATCCTGCCAYCCCTCCACCCCTCTATCCATGCACCCGTCTTTCCCTCCCTCCCAACACCTGTCCGTCCGTCCGTCCAGCCAGCCAGCCATCCTTCCGCATACTCCATCCCCACCTCCCTTCCCAAACCTCCCCCACCCACCCAAATTTTCCCTCCACCCATCTTTTCCACCCCTTTTTCTCTGCCCTTCCTCCTCCCTCCATCCCCTCCCCAACCCAGGAGGGTCACACAGGGGTGCGGGGACAACCGGACCCTCGGGGGTCCCACGCCGCAGCCCTTCCCAAGCCTTTCGCCCCTTGGCCGGCTGAAGGCGCTTGAACCTCTGGAAACACAGGAGAGGAAAAAAAACCCAAACTCTCTCCTTCCATTTCACCCAATTTTCTCTCTTTTAACCCCCCCCTCGTTTTTTATAGCCTGGGCTCTGCCTCCCRAAAGCCCCCAGCGCTTGCCACAACCACCTGAAGCTTTTCCTTCTCCTAACACGGGGAGAATCAGCCCCCAAGGGGTGTCAGGGGCCAAATTTGGGTGGGTCGCCCAGGGCTTGGCGTTGCGGGGATGCACCGGGGCAGGGACCGCCCGGAGTGACTCCCTCCATCGCCTTCTCTGAAAGCCGACAGCTTTCACCCCATAGTTATTTTCTCGGCTATTTCTGAGCCGGGAGGTCTGTCAAAAGCTCCTCGGTGCGGCGAGGAAGCGCGGCTTCGGCAAATCCACGTTTTCCCGGCACAAATCGGAGCTGGACCCCCCCTCCCCACTGCGGCGCGGGGATGCGGGGTCCCCCCTCCGTTTGCTTTGGGGTGGGACGTGTGAAGGCAGCCCAGGGCCGGGCTGTAAACAAGGAGGTCACTTCAAAGGGGACGCCCAGGGACATCGGCCCGGCTTAGCACAACACCGAATTATTTCAGCACCCCCGGGCAGGATGGGGGGGGTTGCACCTCCTGCTTGGCCGTTTGGTAGCTTGAAAAGGCAGCTGGAAAAAGGGCTGGGAGGCTCCCTGGGGTGCGGGGGAGCTGGCTCCTGTCCCCATCCCTGTCCCCATCCACGTCCCCGCTGGCCATGCTGGTTCATCCATCACCCCGCATCTCCCCGCCGCAGCCCACACACACTTTGAGCTTCAACCAAAGGTCCCTGTGCGAAATAACCTATTTTTTTTCCAGTGCCCCGTCCCCCTGGCACATGATTTGGGGCGATCTGGCCGTGCCCCGCAGACCCAGACAAGCTTGAACCCGCAGCAGGCTGCAGCGCGCCACAGCATCGCTTTTTCGGGATTGAGGGTCCCCAAATCCACCCCGGGGGAGCGCACCCCCAGCTCCCCAGCCTTCCCAGGGTTTTCCAAGGATGCTCCCGGTTTTGGCAGCGTCCTGCTCCCCATCCCCCCGTCCCGTGGTCCTCGGCTCTCCCCCCTCTATCTTCCCTCCTCATCTTTCCTCCGCCACGCTGCYGCAGGAAGGCAACACCTTCCTTATCTCCTTCCGACGGGTGGTCTGGGCCCCCGCTGCCCCTTCCCCCCCGGCTCCGGCCTTGTTTTTTTTCTGAAGTGTCCCTGCATTTCCCCCCAGAGACTCCTCAGCTAAACATTTCCCTCCTGGAAGGGAAAGGGAAATCTCCAAGAGGCGGATAGAAAGTCGGCGGCTCCGGTCTCTGCTGGCAGGGCACCCTGCAGCCATTTCCGCGCCCGGCCCCCGCGCCAGGGAGGAAACGGCCCTCGCCAGCTCCCCGCCGAAAAACGGGGCCCCCGTCACCCCCTTTAGTGCTGGGTCATTTGGGGTTGGTGGTGGGATGGAGGGAGGGATGGAGGGGTGGAGGGATGGAGGCGATGGGGGATGGAGAGATGAAGGGATGAAGGGATGGAAGGATGGAGGGACAGACGGATTGATGGATGGACAGACGGATTGATGGATGGACAGACGGATGAGTGATATCAAGGGGTCTCTCCAGGGCAAGTGAGCCTGGAAGGCATCTTGAATGTAAACACACTTCTCCCCCAAATTTCCCTCCGGGCCGTGGCCCCAGATGCAGCGTTTCCACCCCCACCCCCCGAGCCCCCCTGGCTCTTAGACCAAACCAGAACCATGGGGAAACCCCCCAAAAATCCCCAGCCGGGGTGCAAAGAGCCACCGTAGGCTCCCAACCCTCTGCGCCGGGCAGTTTATCCAAACCACAGCCCCCGCCGGCCACCTCCTCTATTTACTTCGTTAAGACAAAGGACCGTCCCCGAGGAGGGATGGCTCCGGCTGGGCTGCCTCCCAAAATGAGGCGGCAGCAAGCGGGAAGGTTAACGCAGCCCCCCCGACGGGAAGCTTCCCAAGGAACCCAGTAACGATCCCGCATCCTTTCCAAGCGGGAACAAAGGAGGAGACAGGATAGTTCATCACGAGTAAATGAAGGATGTAAATAACGAATAGGGGGAAGATTTATTTAGCGCGAAGCCTCAGGAAGTGGCGGGGGCCGGGGAGGGATATGGGAGAGGAGCCATTTGGTGGCTCATCAAAATCCTGGGTTAGCGTGGGCCGTTGTCCTGCCCGGCACCCARAAACCCCCTGTCCAAACCCAAACGGTCCCTTGTCCCCGTCCCTCAGGTTTTGGGTATTTAATAGCATCAGCGGCTCATTTTCACACCGCAGGGGTGAGTCACCCAGGGCTTGTTCGGGCCTCAGATAAGGAGGAGAAAAGCCCGAAAATGGGATTTGGTGGGACAGGGCGGCTGCCTGATGCAATCAGAGGAGCCGGGAGCTGGAGGGGGGGGGCGCTGGGGCAGGCGGGCACCCACCCCACAGCGGGACACTGCGGGGGGGGGCTTTTTTCTGGTGCTAAAACACCCACATCCCAGCACGCTGCGATGCTCGGATGCGTTGGGGTGGGAATTTTTGCATTTCCCAAAGTGTGTGCTGGGGAAGAGACCAGGGAGAGTTTGCCCCAGGCTTGAGCCCCCAGCGGGGTCCGGGGGGGTCCAGGGGGTACCCAGGAGGGGACGCAGGCAGCTGCAGGGTGCAGGGACACCCCATAGTGCACACACACACACRTGCAATACCCCCCCACTCACGCACACCCTGAAACCCAGCCATACCACCCCCACCCCTCCATGGCCCCCCACACCGCGTCCCCCCCAACCCCACTCCCTCCCCATCCCCCCAGAGGGAACTGCGCACACCCTGCTCCTTTTTTAACCAAAATTCATTTATTTGTCACAAAATCCAAAGCCCTGCGGGTGCCGGGGGAGCCGCCCCTGCCCGAGCCCCCCAGGGGCTCCTCCCAGGGTCTGCCCAGCCCCTGCCTCAGTTTCCCCTTCCCATGAGCAGGGCTTTCCAGCGGGGGGGGTCCCCAAAGCAAGCCAGGCTCTGGGGCGAGGAGGAGGTGGTGGGGCCCCCCCAAGGAGACCAGCTCGGGGGGCACCGGGGGTGGGTCGGGGGTTAGCCACGGAAGAGCGTCTCCTGGGTGGAGGGGTCCAGCTTGCCCCCCGGGACCGGCCCCCCCTTGCCGCCGGGGGGGTGGCTGTGCCCCGAGGAGTAGCTGGCGGAGCGCTCGGTCCCAGGGCCGGGGGTCCGGCAGCAGAGGAGGGCGGCGCAGGCATGGCGGAAGCGGGGGTCGAAGAAGGCGTAGAGGAAGGGGTTGAGGCAGCTGTTGACGTAGGCGATGCCGGTGCAGTAGGGGTGGAGGTTGTTGAGGAAGGCGTGGAGGCCGCAGGACCACGGCAGCACCTCCAGGTCCATCAGGACGTAGAGGGTCTTGACCAGGTGGAAGGGCAGCCAGCAGCCCCCAAAGGCGGCCACCAGCACCGTGATGATGGTGAGGAGGCGCTTGCGCTTGCGGGGCCCCTCAGCCCGCTCCCGGCGGAAGTGGCTGGCCACGGTGCGGGCGATGAAGAAGTAGCAGGTCAGCATGACGGCGAAGGGGGCCACGAAGCCCAGGGCGGTGGAGGAGAGCCCCAGCCCCACCTCCCAGGCGCCCTCCGTCCCCGGGGCGGCCAGGCCCCCGTAGTCCATGTAGCAGGTGATCTTGGTGTCCCCCCCCAGGGCGGCCGCCCGCCGCAGCACCAGCGCTGGCAGGGCCAGCAGAGCCGCCAGCGCCCACAGGGCCACCGTGGCCACCAGCCCACTGACCCGCGAGCGCAGCTTGGCGGTGGCCAGGGGCCGGACGATGGCCAGGTAGCGGTCGAAGCTCAGCCCCGTCAGGCAGAAGACGCTGGCGTACATGTTGACGAAGACCAGGTAGCTGCTGACCTTGCAGGCAGCCGTGCCGAAGGGCCAGTGGTAGCCCAGCCAGGCGTAGGCGGCCCACAGCGGCAGGGTGGCCACGAAGGTGAGGTCGGCGGCGGCCAGGTTGGCGATGAAGGTGTCGGCCGAGCGCCGGCGGTCCCGGCCGCCCTTGAAGACGGTCCAGAGGACCAGCCCGTTGCCCGCCGTGCCCAGCAGGAAGACCAGCAGGTAGATAGTGGGCAGCAGGGCCAGCGAGGGGCCCCACTCGGCGTACTCGCACTCCGTCTCGTTGTCCCCGTAGGCGTAGGCGTCCGTCGCCTCCTCCATGCCGCCGGCCGCTGGGCTCAGCTCAGCTCAGCTCATCCCGGGCTCACCGAGCTCCTCCGGCCCTCTGAGCCCGGCCCAACGAATCCCACCGCGTTACCTCCCCTTCCTCCTCCTCCTCCGCCCTCCTCCTTGATGGGGCGGACGGGATGGGTGGATGGGGGGAGCCCCCGTGGGAAATTTCACAGCTCCCCCTCCACCCTCCACTTCCTGGGGGGTTTTACCAAGCTCTCACCCAAGTGTCAAAGCRTCAACCCCCGAGATAACCCCCGTCCCCCCGCCGCAGGGCGGCTGCCTCCCGGGGGATGTCGGTCGCCCCACCGGCGCCCGGGTTCGGTGCCGCGGCTCAGGGAAGCAGCCTCGGCAGGGCAGGGGGGCTCGGAGGCCAGGCGCGGGTTCACCCCCCTGCGAGTCCGAATTTGCATTTGGGATTTCACCTTCGGGGTGCTGCACGCGGCATTTTGCATCGGGGTGTTGCACTTCGGGCTTTGCATTCTGCATTTGCAGTGTCGCACTGGGCGTTTTGCAGCAGGGTGTTGCACTTGGGGGACTTTGCATTTGGCATTTGGCATTTGGGATGTTGCATTTGGCATTTGGCATTTGGCATTTGGCATTTTGCACTTGGGATTTTACATTTTGCTTCCAGGGTTTTGCATTTTGCAAACGGTGATGGCACTGGGAGGGTCCCAAATTGCCGGGGCCCTATTTCGAGCGTGACACGCTGGGGAGACCTTTACGCATTTACCAAAAATCTGGGGAGGGGGAGCTCCAGGATTCCCCCCGAGTCTGCAAAAAGATCATTTTAAGGCATCGTCTGCTGAAGGACCGGACGGCGATTGGGAGCCCTCGCTGCGTCCTGGTTCTGTGCAGGCTTCGCTGTCCAGTAAAGGAGCCAAACGCAGCAACGCCTTCAGCTGAGCCAAGAGAGAAGAAAAATCACCCCCACCCCAAAAATAAAACATTCGGAGGGAGCAGGAGGAGGAGGGAAGCTCCCCGTGGCGGCGGGGCACGGCCGAGCCGTGGGACGGGGCTGTCCCGCCGGGGCCGAGCTCTTGCAATTACGGCTTTGGGGAAAAGCGCTGGAGAAGCCGAGTGGGACTTTGCAAGAAGTAAAGTCCAAAAAGCCACGAGTGCCCCRGGAGGCTGGGAAAAGCGCGGGGGGGCTTGGGCTGGGCCAAGGAGCCGGAGGAGCGGAGGTGCCTTGCGCTGTGGGAACAGGTAAATCATGAGAGGAACGGGCTGTGAAAACAGCGAGGTTAAAACCCAAGCGCCGGCACGGTGGAGGAACGGCGGGGATGGGGGCCGGGGGGCGCAGCCGCCGCGAGGGCAAAACCCCCCAGCGACCCCCCGCCGGCGCAGCGGGCCCCTTCTGCTGGCAAAGCGGTGTAACGAAAGGGGTGGTGGGGTAATTCGGTGGCTGAAATAGGGGGGGCAGCTCGAAGGGGTCTCCAAAATTAGAAAAAACCGAGCGGTACGGGAGGGAGAGGGGCTGGGAAAGGGGGGTGCGGGTCGGGGAGCAACGGGTGGGCACGGCAGCCACCAAACCAGCCGCCCACGGGGGACCCAAAGCCGTCAGCCTGGGAGAACAAACCAGGGCTTAATAGGGCAGGATAATGAATAATAAAATATTCTAATGACCTGGGACAGTCTGCTTGGGAAGGCGCACGTTAACCCTGCAGGGTAAGGTGCTAAGGCCAGCAGGTCTTTGAAAAATTAAAATAAAAAGCTGCCAAAAATTGATGCATAAATGTGATGGCTGCTGATTTAAGTTAAAACCCAAAGTTTGTTTAAAGAAGGGATGGAGCCCCACACAAACCGAGCCTGATGAAGACGTTACTTAAGCCTATTAGCTAATAAATGGAATAAAATAGGGAAATAAAAGAAATGCTAATTAGACCCTTGGTATCGCCAGAAACTGCTACAAAGGGAGATGTTCCAGCCTGGGTAACAAAGATCACTATTAATAACGATCTCAGCTATTTTTGTCTTCTGTGGGTAGCGCAGGAGAACAGGTAACCCTTTCCAGCCCCGCCAAGGCGATGCCTTGCCGAAAAGCTGCCGGCAACGCTGGGGGCTGAAGGGTCCCTGGTCACCCCCTTGCCGCCCCGGCAGAGGGGACAGCTCCACTCGTGCACTGTCCTCGGTGCCACCCTGGGGTCCTGGTGCGGTCCCCGGCACCAGGCTAACCCACGTGCAGCTTCCTCCGGTGGGAAGGAGCGCGCCGGCCGGCTGGAGACCCCCTCGGGTTGGATTTGCCGTAGCCACGGGCGGTGGGTCGGTGGCCAGGGCTGGGCAAAGGGCCCCGAAGCTGCGGGGAGCGGCAGCAGGGCATTATCACCGGTGGGGGTGGCAGGGCTGATAATGAACACCATTATCTTAACGCCATTAGGCAGCGGGAATGCAGGCGGGGGTGCGGGGAGGGGGGTACGGGGGGCTTGGGGCACCGAGCCTGGCAGCGAGGGGCTCTGCAAGGAGCCGTTTTCCCCTGCGGGGCGAGGGGCTGCCCCCGGGCACCCGCAGCCCCATCCCGTCCAGTAGCAAGAGGCTCCGGGGACCTTCACTCCTAATCCCCAGGGAATAAACCCCAGGGGCCGGTGGTCAGCGGCTCCACCTGGATGGCGGCGCAGAGCCAAGCCCACATCCATCCCTGCCGGCTCTGCTCCGGAGGGAGCAGCACCCGCCAGGCACGCTGGGAGGGAAGAGGCCGAGATTTTGCTGCAGCTCCAGGATGAAGCCAAGGGCTCRGGGGCGAGCAGGAGCCCTCAGACCAGCTCATGGCGCGGAGCTTTGCCGGGGAAAAGTTGAGCCCATCAAGTGTCTGCCGGGTTCCTTGGCTTGGATCCATGCGACACGCGCCGGGCTCGGCACAAAACCCACCCCCCGAACGTGTGGCGGGGGGCCGCCCCACTGGGGACGGGGCAGAGCGGCGCTGCCCGGGCACCCCTTGCCAGGAAGGGCAGCGTTTGGCTTTGCCGCGAGGTGGGATTTGGCGACTTCCACTGAAGCCGGCTGGAGTTACTCACATCCTACCAGGGAAGCAACAACTCCTCGGCTACATCTCTCCCTCTGGACCTCCCTCTTTCCGTTAGGCTCTGCCGGGAAAAAACAGCCTTGGGGTCCCCATCCCAGGGGGGCACAGCCGGGTCTCGGAGGGGCACGTGCCCAAAGAGTGGCCGCAGCGGCAGCTCAGCTCACCGACCCGGCCGAAAAGCGAGGCGGGAGTGACGCTGGCACGCGCCAGCAGCGCTTCTCCTTCGGTCGCGCCGCAGCCACCGCCATCGCCGGGGGCCTGTGGCTCTCCTCCCTTCACAGGCCTCACTTCGGCAGGAGGGAGCTCGGGCTGCTCAGCGGGCCGGAAGGTTGGGGGCCGGGGTGGCATCTGTCCCCGCTCTTCCTCAGGGTGACCCTGGCACCCAGCACCCCGAGAAGGGGGCGGGCAGGGAACAGGCAGGACGGCGCCGTTTGGTCCAGGGTGGGCGTGCGCGGCCGGTTTGCACGCGTGGGCAGAGGCATGCACACACGCCTGCGCTCAGCCGCGTGCGCAGGAGTCRGAGCGCGTGCAAGGCAAGTGTGCAAGGGGGCTGCTTCTGCAGAGGGATGCTGCGGGGGGGGCGGTGTGCAGGTACGTAGGGGGCACAGCGCCGTGGGGAGGCGGGTGGGCGCGTCACCAGTGGGGTGGGCGGACGCCTGCGTGGGCCCGTGCAAGGGGGTCTGCAATTGCTGCGCGTCGAAGCACGCCCACGGCTGCACACGTGGGTGCCCGGCTGCGCAGGCTGCCCCTGTGCAGGCACCCACGGGGTGTCAGGGTGCACCCGTGGCGGGGCATTTCCGCCCCCCCCCAAGCCAGGCAGCACCCACGGGTGCCCCGCACCCCAGCAGGCCGAGGTGGGGGCACCCGGCCCCAGCCGCGGGCCGAGAGCTCCTCCTGGTGGCAGTCCCCACGCCAGCGTCCCCCTCTGCCCCACAGCCACCGGCCCCACAGGGCCACCCCCGTCCAGGGGATGTCCGGGGGCCGGGGGGCTGAGAAAAGAGGCAGGGCCCCCCCGAACCAACCAACGAAGTTTTATTGTCCTGTCAAAGTGGCACCAAAATCCTGACCTGTTGCTCTTTGTCTGGAGGGTGATACAAGAGCAGGGGGCGAGGGGAAGGGAGGGGGCTCGCTGCCCACCCCCCCAGCCCCGGGGAACACGGGGACCGAGGGGAAGGGGAACGCGGGGGGAGGCCCGTGGGCTGAGGAGGGGGGAGGAAGTGTTGGGGAGGGGGACAGGGACCCTGCGAGCATCGTACAAAGTGCATAGATGTGTGTGTGTGTGTGTGTCCCGCCACGGGGAGGGGGCAGGCCTGATCCTGGGGACAGCGGCCGTCAGCTCCGGGGACGCGCAGGCAGGAGAGCGAGCCTGGAAGAGACACAGCAGGGAGATGGGGGTGAGGACCCCACGGGGAGCCCCGTCCCCAGGGGTGACCCAGCCCCGGGAGGGGTCCCTTGGTGGGACCAGGCAGGGGGGTGCCGCCCCTCCTGGCAGCACAGAGCCCAGGGACAGGGGGACACGCTCCTGCCCAGGCCACCCTGTCTGGTGCCKCAGGGCCCGTGCCACGGCCACCTCTGCCTGCACACCCCCCTCCAGCCCCCCCAGGACACACAGCCCCGACACAGGGAACGTGGGGAGGGGGAGGCCCTGCCCCGGGTGCTGGGAGGGTGGGCCGGGGTCTGTCCCCCAGCGTCCCCCCAGCTGCCACACTCACCCGCTCAAGGTTTCTTCTTTTTCAGCTTCAGCGCTTGCAGCCAGTGCGGGGGGGAGGCATCAGACCTGGCAGGTGTTAGCACAGTGTTGGCACACACCCCCAAAAACACCCCCGGGACCCAGCCCAACCCCCTGGGGGCACAGCCAAGAGGGACTCCCGGCTGATTGCTGCTCCCCGGGGGACGCGGCCGGGCAGGGAGGGCAGGCAGGGAGCTGCCGCGCCGGCTGGGGCTTTAAGGGCTCCGTCCCAAGCACTGTTTAGGGTGGAGCAGCCTGGCTCTCCCGGCAACGGGCCCTGGGAAAGCTGGGCCCAGCACAGCCTCCCCCCGCACCCAGCTGCAGCTGGGCAAGGGCCCGGCCCAGCCTCCTGCTGCCTGCAAACGCCAGAGGTACCAGCCCGGAGAGCCCCAGCACCCCCCGGTATCCCTTCACACCTCTAAAGGACCCCAAAATCCCCATGCCTCTGGAAAAACCCACCCTCCGTACTGCTTCGGAACCGGGTAACAGCCCTTCAACGCCTCCCCGCCCTTCAGCATCCTCCCCGCATCCACAGCATCGGCCTCATCTGTCCCCAAACCTGCACGCACGCCCCCCAAGCCCCCCTTTCCCACCCCCGTTGCTCCCCAAGCCCAGCCCCGAGGAACAGCCCTCACCTCCCCACAAGGGTCCCGCGCCCCCAACACTCACCCTGAGGACTTCTCCGGCTTGGGGGGCAGCGCCAGGGGCTTCCCACTCAAGCCTGGGATCTTGCAGGACTTGGAGCGCTGCACGTGGGGGTCCTTGGGGGGGGTTGCCTTGCTGTCCCCCGGCGGTGCCCCCTCCTCAGCCGAGCGGTTTCGGCCCCTCAGCTTGGCCTGGGCGCAGAGGAGTGACGTCAGGCTGGCACACGGTGCTCTGCCCCCTCCCAAATCCTCCCACCGCCTCCACCCCGTCCCTCCCAGCGCTGCCTGCCTTTGGCCAACCCCCCAGGCCCAGCCTGCCTCAGTTTCCCCTCCCCTTGTTAAGCCCTCCCTTCCAGCTGGCCGGGAGGCRTCACCCCACTCGCTCAGGGTCCCGGCGGGCCCCACCTTGAGGGCGGAYGTGTTGAGGCCAGGGAAGAGCGGCACCTTGACCCCCTTGCTCGACGGGGATGCTCGCACCCGCCGGCTCTTGGGTTCTTCCGCTGCCTCCTCATCAGAGGACGCTGCCGGGCGGGCTGGACGGGGCTCTGCGGGTAGGACACGGGGGACAGCGTCACCATGAGACACCTCTGCTGAGGACAGACGGCCCCGCGGTCCCTCTCCTGTTGTCACCGTCCCACGGGCTCTCACCTGTGGAGTCCCGGAAGATCCAGCTGTCCCCTTCCGAGGCGGCCCCGGGGCGGAGGGCCGGTGCCCGGTGCCTGCGCTTGCGGCCCAGGTTGGCCTTGCTGCGGTACACACTGCTGTCCAGGACCTCCGTGTCCTGCAGAGCCATGGGGACAGGTCAGCACCCAGCACTGGGGAGCCCTGGGACCCCCACTCCACCCACCCTGCGTGCCCACGGACCCCCACAACAGCACAGGGGGGCCCTGAATCTACAGCCTGCCCCTCGGGGGAGGCTAGGGCCAGAGGGTGAAGCCCCCATCCCCAGAGGGGGAGAGGAACAGGGCCCCCAGACAAGCGTCGCTGTGGCGGCTGGGCACTCCCAGGGCCATACGAGGGGGCTGGAAGCTGCCCCCTCCCCGCTCACCTCCAGGAAGGTGAATTCCTGCCCGGTGTGGTCCGTGGGTCCCTCGGGCTGAGGGGCGCCCAGGAAGAGCCGCTTCTCCTCCCAGCTTGGTGGTCTCTTCCCATCTGGGTGGTCCGAGGGGGCTTCTTCGCTCTCCGTGTCTGGCAGGGTCCCGCCGGCAGCCTCCGGCAGCAGAAGGGAGGCCCGGGGGCTCCGCGGGGCAGCGGCCGGCTCGGGGAGGTCCCTCTCCTCCTCGGTGGGGCTGGGCGGCTCGTGCCGGGGGGACTCCGCAGCTGGGGGGTCAGCCGGAGCATCGCCCATTGGCGGGCTGGGGTCCGAGAGATGGATGCTTCTGCTCGGGGAGACAAGACGAGACCCCAGAGTTCCTCCAGCTCCAGCCAACACAAGCCCTTCCCCTGCCCCAAACCTCGCCTCTGTCAGCCTTCGGGGGAAACTGAGGCACGGGGAGGGCCAAACGCTGCTCCCGTGAAGTCAGGACAGGACCCAGGTGTCCAGGACTCTCCCCCCTCTCCCAGGATGTCACATCAAGGGGGTGGCACCTCTGGGAAGTTCCCCCAAAGCCCCTTCCCAAAGGCTGGGGCAGAATTTGGGGTCTGGGGAGGGCAAGGAGGCTGCCAGACTCATAGGGGACTCAGGCCAACTCTCCTCCTCGAGGCAGAGAAAGGGGTCAGACCCCCAGTAGGGTCACCAGCCCCCAGGAGCTGGCCAGGGGGACACCAGGTGACCAAGGGGCCCCAAGGGACAGGAGGAGGAGGATCAGGGCCACCCAGGGTGCGGGAAGGCGCTGCCAGCAGGAAACTACACAGCTCCCGGGGCAGGGGGTGGGGGCTCCCCACTGCCCCACACAGGTCGACCAGGCTGGGGCCTTCCCGAGGCCCACGGGGCTTTCACTTCCCTCCTCCTGGGATCCTTATTTTCAGGCAGCTTGAGGGAATTTATCATTTTGGGAATCCCCAGCTCCGTAAGTTGCCTGAAATCAGGGTTCCCATATCCTGGCGAAGCGGTAAGGGCACGGGGCTAATTCTGCCACTTTTTCAGGGGGCCGAGGGAACACCAGCAACCCCTAAACTTGGCGCACAGCTCCCCACATCGGAGGGAGACCGGCACAAGAAGCCCCGAAGGCATCATCCCCTCCTGGATCAGCTCAAGATGGCAGATCCTGCTGGGACAAGTTGAAACCCAGTCCCTCGAAAAGTTCCCGCTCCAGTTGCGGGGCCGGAGGCTACACAGGGAAATGTGGAGGCTGGGGAAGAGGAGCTCTGGCAGCCCAGGGCCAGAGGCAGCAGGTCCCCCAGCTACAAGTGAGGCATGGTAGGACGCCAGCATGAGGCCCACAGCGTCAGAAGTCCCCACCGCAGGACGGCGCGGGCACCCGAGGGGGACAGATCCCTCCCCAGGGCCGCACTGCCACCGCCAGCACCCTCCTTACCTGTCCGCCGAGCCAGCGTCATCTCCCGGGCTCTGCTCCCCAGCACCAAAGTCCCAGTTCCGGGCYGCGCAGCGGGCGCCGAACGCACTAGCCCACTCCCGGCGCTTGGCTTCAGCGTCGCACAGCTCCACGCTCCAGCCGGCTGCATCGAGGTCCTGGCTCCAGCCTGGCTCTTCCACCCCAGCCTCCCGAGGCTGGGCAGAGCTGCCCGGGGCAGGCAGGCTGCCCAGGCCGTCATCCCAGGCTGTCTGGCCCGGTCCAACCCCACCAGCATCACCAGTGCCCATGCAGCTGGCGGCATCCGAGCTGCCGAAGGAGAGATCCCTGTGCCAGTCTCCCAGGGGCTCCTGCAGGCCCCCAGACCTCATTCCACCAGCCCAGGACATCGAGCCGTCTGATGATGCTCCAGCACTGGAGGGACCCGGCACCCACTCTGTCCCAATGATGCCAAACTGGTTGTGACGCTTGGCTCCTCCAAGCTCTTCAGCCCAGTCCCTGCTATCGGCAGTACCGTGCTCCTGCTGGTTGGTGCTGCCCCAGCCGGGCTCCTGGGCCAGGGGATCAGGGGCAGAGGAGTCAGGCAAGTCGCCTTTCCTGACACCAAAAGCATTGACCAGCTCGGTTTGGCCAATGCTGCGCTCACCAGCCCAGCTCAGCTGGCCAGGACTAAACTCTCTTTCTTCCTTTTCGGTGTTCGTAGAGCTGTACTCGCTGGCCCAGGCCGGTCTGCTGGGGCTGAACTCCCTGTCCTGGGTCTCCATGTCCCTGGTGCTGTACTCATCATCCCAGGCCAGTCTGCTGGGTTTGAATCCGCTGTCCCGGGTCTCCWCRTCCCTGGTGCTGTGTTTGTCATCCCAGCTTGGTCTGCTGGGTTTGAACCCGCTGTCCTGGGTCTCCATCTCTCTGCTGCTGTACTCGCTGGCCCAGGCCGGTCTGCTGGGGCTGAACTCCCTATCCTGGGTCTCCACGTCCCTGGTGCTGTGCTCATCACCCCAGGCCGGTCTGCTGGGTTTGAACTCCCTGTCCCGGGTCTCCTCGTCCCTGGTGCTGTGCTCATCA
>JAYKAV010000421.1:73710-102675 GCA_035582835.1 Phoebastria nigripes | reverse complement strand
ATGGGGTGCTTTTGCCATTCATTCCCGGTTAGGCTCACTTCAGCCTCCAATACAGTCAGCCCTTGGGATCCCCCTGTCACTCCAGAAACACAAACGGGTTCTGCCCCTTCATGGCTTGATGCCATTAGGGTACACTGTGCACCGGTGTCTACTAGAGCCTTATACTCCTGTGGGTCTGATGTGCCAGGCCATCGGACTCACACAGTCCAGTAAACCTGGTTGTCCCTTTCCTCCACCTGGCCGGAGGCAGGTTCCCTCTAGTTCTGGTCATAGTACTTGTTACTCACTTCTTGTAGATRTGAATCAAAAGTCCATTTATTAAGATCGGAAGTAAAGTCAGGCCTTCTACTCTGTCTGGAGAACGGCTCACTGGAAACTGGAATAGCAGTTTTCCTGGAAGAACCCCCTTTTGTGATTGTTTTTCGTTGCAACTCACGTACCCGTACCTCTAGGGTTGAGGTAGATTTTCCATCCCACTTCCTCATGTCTTCTCCGTGGTCACGCAGGTAAAACCACAGGGTGCCCCTGGGGTGTTTATCCACTATATCCTCTCTCTTGAGCGGAGAGAGGATTACTCCTAATGGCTGAGATACTGGTCCATGCAGGTGGAGAGTAGGACATACCCTCTTTCGATCACTGTAATTCCCAGAACAGTTTCTTGGCTAGCATGTCTGGCAGTTTTTCCACAGCCAAGATGCAGGCCTGTAGGGAAGAGGAGAGACTTTTGTTGTATTGTTGGAGTTGGCCAGCCAATTCATCCACCATTTGTTCCTCTCCATCTTTCCTGGTCATTACTGCCAAYGAGTTGGCATGCGATGCTGGCGCGCTCCGTACAATCTTCCGCCACATGGGTCGGGTGCATTTGACTTCATCTGGATCTTTGGATAACTACTCATTGTTCAGGTCATCATAAATCACCTCAGGAGCATGGCTAATTCCCTCAGGTACTGGATACCTCTCTCCATGGTGGTCCACTTGCCTGGGTGACATAGAACATCCTCCTTGAAGGGATACCTTTCCTTCACGCCTGACAGGAGTCATCTCCAGAGGCTGAGGRCTYGTGCCCCTTKYCCRATTGCTTTGTCAATGCCCCCTTCCCTAGAAAGGGATCCCAGCTGCTTGGCTTCCCTACCCTCTAATTCCAGGCTACTGGCCCCGTTATCCCAGCATCGGAGCAGCCAGGTGACAATGTGCTCGCCTGGACAACAACTGAAATCTTTTCGCATGTCTCGCAGCTCATTCAGGGRTAGGGATTRGGTGGTTACCATCTCATTTATGGCTTCTGTCCCTTCGTCCTCCTGTTGTTGTGATGACCCTGGTTCATCTTCATGCCTTACTAAACGAGCTGATTTTCTTGTGTATTTCTTCTTCTGTATAGGGGCGACTGATACTGGCACAGGTTGGTTCTCTAGTTCAGCCACAGCGATTGTCGTGGGGGTTGGAGTATCTGCATTGCCTGTCACTGGGGTTTGAGTAGCCACAGTGTCTGTCATGGTGGTTTGAGTAGCTGCAGTGCTTGTTGCGGGGGTTTGAGTAGCCACAGTGCTTGTCGTCAGGGTTTGAGTAGCCACCGTGCCTGTTGCCAGCGTTGATCTCTGGACAGTATTCCTAAATCGTTGTTTAACCCTAAACAAGACCTGAACCACATTCAGGAGAYGTAGCAATAGGAACATGCTTGTTTGAACATCCCAAGGATATTCAACATTCTCAAGAACTGTTGTKGAGGGCTTCATGARGAGGATAGAAGAAAAAGGCATTTCTGGAGATATGAAAGGGAAGGCGAAGGAGTCGGGGAAAGTGTCCTCCCCCGTCTTCCCCATAAATTGGTTCTCCGAGGAGAAAAGGCAAAGACGGTGATTATTAATAGTTTCTGAGAGGTGGTTCCCAAGATACAGAGATGATGGCAATGCTGAGTACAAATACCAGATTAGACTCACTACCAATAATTTTATCATATCATAAAACAGTGTTACACAGTGCAGCAAAATGATAACCTTGACCCAGTTCCGAGCAGTGATAAACAGCACAACAGGGAATGTATACTGCAAGTAAGGTATTACATAACACAACATTGAGAGCCAGCCCCACAACTTTGAGAGCCAATAAATCAACATCGGGACAAGCAACTATTAAACCAGTATAACGAATGTTTATAATAAATTTCCCTTAACACGCTTTGGTCAGATCTGTCGTTATCTCAACCCTTCGAACCCCACATTGGGCACCAAAAAGGACTGTTGTGGTTTAAACTGGCAGGCAGCCAAACACCACACAGCTGCTCGCTCACTCTCAACCCCCACAGTGTGATGGGGGAGAGAATCGAAAAAAAAAAAATTTAATAGAACAGAAAGGAAGGGAAAATAATGATAATGATAATGATAATAATAATAATAATAATATTAATAATAATAATGGTAGAATATACAAAATTAGTGAGGTACAATGCAATTGCTCATCACCCGCCAAACRATGCCCAGCCAGTCCCCAAGCAGTGATCGCCCCTCCCTCACCAACCCCCAGATTGTGTACTAAGCATGACGTCATATGGTATGGAATACCCTGTTGACCAGTTGGGTTACCTGTCCTGACTGTGCTCCCTCCCATCTTCTTGTGCACCTGGCAGAGCATGGGAAGCTGAAAAGTCCTTGACTAGTGTAAGCACTACTTAGCAATAACTAAAACATCAGTGTGTTATCAATATTCTTTTCATACTAAATCCAAAACACAGCACTATACCAGCTGCTAGGAAGAAAATTAACTCTATCCCAGCTGAAACCAGGACAAACATTTTTCCTATTGACATTTGGGTAGATTTAAACAAACTCAAAGKCATATTCCTCCACACCTTTAGTACAGAAGCAAATTTAACCCTTGCACAGAGGATCGAATATGATCCACAATTACTTAAAAACTGCACTTCTCTTTCTGTGCTAGTCCATCTTACTTTTCTTATCTCTTAGAACAAATAAAATTTTTCACTAGCTACTAAATGCGTCTTCACTACCTTTAAAGAGACTGACGATCCATTTTGAATTCAGAATGTGTGTTATAAGCATAGAGTGATATATATAGGTATGAAGGTGACATGTTATGCCCTGAGGCACAAATGCCCAGTGAGATCGCTTAAAAAGGGACAGCCCGTCTCTAACCTTATCTAACAGTGAACAGAGACCACTTTCCTTTTCTCAGATATAATCTTTAATAATCTTTAACAATTTTTGAGAAGCAGACAAGACAAGGCAACCATAACAAATATAAAAATCATGTGAAGGTGACTTTGCAAACTGCATCAATCTTTCCTGCACTAGAAACTGTAAGAAACTCGATTTTGTGTCATTCCATTTTCAGCGCTCTTTCTTTTTTACCTTTTCTTGAAAGCAGGGGAAGGGATGAAAGTGAGCATTGCAACTTTGCCAAATTAAGAAAAAGAAAAAGCCCTTCTGTATTTACATTTGTTTTGTCATATGCTTCATTTAAAATTTAAAAGTTCAAACCACTCTAATTTTATACTTCACATCACTGTCACCTTGGGTATAGATTTGTCTATATTGATCTTCAGGGCAATCAGGATTCATATTGAATATACTGTTCTGACTAGGTTAACAATTGACTTTGCTTTCAATAGCAGCAACATATTATCTGCATACAACATGATGTGTTACCATTTACTGCCTCAACCCATCTATTTTTGGAATTTCTTAACCATTTTCATCAAGGGTTCCATTACTATATTAAATAAGATAGGTGAGAGTCAATCAATCATTTACTGTTTTTTTACTGGGTGGAAGAAAATAGAGAGGGGTCTGAAGAAGTCGAAATTATGGGAATTATTAGCCTTGCAGCAACACTGCATGTATGCTATGTACAATTTCATCATGTACCCCCTACCCTAACCCTCCCCCCTGCTTCTCCATGGACATGTGATATTTTAATAGAATTAATAACCTCCATTATAAAATAAAAAGCTGTATTTCAAACATACGAATTACAGCTAACACTACTACTGTAGCTCCCATCAAGTCATTGTATACGCATCCTAGTTTCTAATAAGGCAGCCTGCTCCATTTCTTTCTACTACTGTAAGCACATTGAGTTAAAGCGAGGGTATATTTGTAAAGGTAACTAAGGATAAACTACAGAAATACCAGAAGGGGAATCAGGAGAAAAGAAAAATGTATATTTTTGCCTCCAGGGCTTAGTGCTTGAGGGGATATGTAGACATCTTTTGATGTTTAAAAGTGGAAGTGCTTTGTTTATCAAACATGGAAAATATACCCATGAAACTTTGTGACATGTGATTACTTATCTGAAGTTGCTTATCATATACATACAAAATTAAGTGCTAATGAAGTTTACTTAAAGATAAATCTGATACCCTCCACTGTCCTTGAGATGCCTGGAAATGTTCTTATACTAGGCAGTGTAAGAGAGAATCTTTTGAAGAGGCTGAAATGAAATTATTTATTAAAATTTAATAAAGTATTGTTCAAAGTTTTACATCATAAGTTAACCATTGTGCACTGGTGTATGTCTTCATTTATCACACAAAATTTGGGAAGTATTGTTTTGAAAAAACACCATTTACATACATCCAAAAAGCAGTATAAAGATACATCTGCTTATATTTTCAACTCTTCCATTATAGATACAGTGTTCATATACTTTGAAAACTTTTAAATGTATGTATATGCATATGTGTATGCATATGTATGTGCGTATGTATATGTGCATGTGTATATGTATATTTGTATGTGTGCTTCTTATCATGTTTTGATAAAATTTAAAAATGAATTATGCACATCTTATGAGTATGATCATATTGTTTTCTTATTATGTAAATGCAAAAAAAGAAGTAAAAATGAAAAGAAAACCAATTTTCTTCTTTCATTTTCCTGCCTTTCTGTCATTCACTGCTGCCAATAAACATTACAGAAGCAATGATGGACTTGAGAGACAGAGAAAAAGAATATGAGAAAATCAAGCTGCAAAGGCTGAACATGGGGAAAAATATGTTTGCTGTTATGAAGATGTACACAAAAACAAAGGACAGGAAGTGGGGATAAAAATGAAGAAGAGCAGAGGGCTAAAGAAGTAGTCAGGAGTGGAGAGTAGATGATAACAATTTCAGAGAAAACCTCAGGGCAGCTGGATGAAGAGAGAGACATTTCAGATGAGATAGGGTTTTTTGAAAGATTAGGAAAGAGTAGGGTTTGAACTAGTTTTTTGCTTAACAAATGGATTTATTCATCCATAGTCTATTGTTGATTTTGGAGGAGGGTATTACTTACTTGATCAAAAAATATATTTGAACTATTTAATGCCATGTAAGTTCATGCAATCAGTATTGGTTACCTCTGATCCTTGTAAGTAAATATGAATAACAGAAAATATTAGAAAGCTATTGTATTTCCCTGTTCTTCAGCTAGAGATGGGAAGGCATTATTTTAATACTTTTCAGATGCTCAGTAGGCCTTTTAGCTTTTCTTTGGCATACAGATACTTTTATGATTGTAAACAACAGCACTTCCCCCCTCATCCCCCTACTCCCTCTTTCTAGAAATACAAGAGACCAAATAGTGTCATAGCTGTGTGCTGTTGTGGGGTCAGACTTCTGTGACAGTTTTCTTTAAATAAAGTTTGTTATTTCATAAGCAGTAGTTTGACTTCTGGCAGATAGCATGTTATTGTTTCTGTCTTCGCTGTCTGCTATATAAAATATATATCTGTATCCAAAGGTAGTGTAAATTATCACCCTCCTTGAATAAAGAATTATTTCTACTTATTGCATATTTGTCTCAAAGGAAATAMCAAAATTCCTGATTAAATTCAGTGAGTTAAAATGTTAGAAGGAAGGAAACCAATCTGGAAACTACTATTATCCTTATATTTTCCTTTCAATACAACAAAATCCTTTTCARAATCATCTTCTCTTGAAGTACATACTCACGAAAGTTATTGAGAGACTAAGGCTATCCTGATTCTTYATATTCTTCAGTCAGTTCTGCTTAACATTGATCATATCCAATCTTTGCTAGCAATTTTCTTCTGTCATCTTATAAGAAAGGCTTGATATGAAACTGAGCAACCTGAGGAAGACTATTAGCCCTTAATAATTAATCAGATTTATTTCCAAGAAAAGTTTTGTATTTTTTTTTTTTTTCTTATTAAAACCAGTGACAAAATTCAGAGTATTTTTTGGCTTTTCTTTTTCCTTTATCTTATTTCAGTCTGGGTAACAATGATGTGACCTATCCAATAAATGTTTAGTCTCAACTAATAATCTGGTTGTGAAGGTCACACTTAGATACTTTGGGCTGAACTCAGTTGCCCACAGCTGTAAAATGCCTTTTAAAATCCCCCATGATATCCTGGCTTAAACTGGCCAGGTGCCCCTCCAGAATGGTACGGACTTACCGTCCTTAAGTCCTCCATCATAGCTGTCAGCTCCACAGAGTTGTCTTGACTATCCCAGGACAAAGCCAGTGGCAGTAGAGGCATATTCATCAGCAGCGAACTCTGGCCTTTTCACTACTCTGATAGCAAAGTATCGTTTTACTGAAACAACAACAAAATAGCAATGATCCCCTATGCACAGGCAATTCTTTGCCAATCCAATAGAAACATACTGYGTCCAGGATGACAAAGGACAATGAAATGCCTTATCCTACATTTTACACAATTTTCAATGCTAATGGAGAATCTGTCAGAGCCCTGAGTGTGCCATAAGGGTCTGATTGCTCTGACTAAGCTGTAAAAGTCTTTCTCTGTGTTGTGGTTTAACCTGGCAGACAGCCAAACACCACACAGCYRCTCGCTTGCTCCCCACCCCCACAGTGGGATGGGGGAGAGAATCGGAAAAAAGAAAAGTAAAATTTGTGGATTGAGATAAAGACAGTTTAATAGAACAGAAAAGGAAGGGAAAATAATAATAATAATAATAATAATAATAATAATAATAATAATAATAATAATAGTAGAATATACAAAATAAGTGATGCACAATAAAGTTGTTCACCACCTGCCGACCGATAACCAAGCAGCGATCACTACTTCCTGGACCACACCTCCTATTTATATACTGAGCATGACGTCATATAGTATGGAATACCCCGTTGGCCAGTTGGGTTAGCTGTCCTGGCTATGCTCCCTCCCAGCTTCTTGTGCACCTGGAAGAGCATGGGAAGCTGAAAARTCCTTGACTAGTAGACTACTTAGCAACATCGGTGTGCTATCAACATTCTTCTCATACTAAATCTAAAACACGGTACCATACCAGTTACTAGGAAGAAATTTAACTCTATCCCAGCCGAAACCAAGACACTCTGTAATCCTGCTCTGCAAATGCCGCCCCCTGCCAGAGTTTTGGCTACCAGTGTTCAAGGTTAGCTCTGATGTAGTGCAACTGTGTAAGCCTGGATCAGACTGCTGGGAGAATCACGACATTGTAAAAAAGAGCAGCGAGAAACCTTACATCTGAGATCTCCAGCCATGTGCCCTCTGCCCATTGCCACAGAGGCTGCATTTAATTCCAGGTCCTTAGTCCTTGCCTGACCTTTGTCACCAGGAGGTTATATCTGACTTTACACCTTGCTGATCCTGAAGCTATATCGCATTATTACATATGGTGGTGTGTCCTGGGGCACAGTTGTTGCTATGAGGCTTAAGGATGAACTTCTATAACATCCCAAGGTGATTTTGATTTCTGGACAATGATTTTGATTGACAAAGAATAATTATTCTAGAGTTCTTTATAGGTCTTTTTTTTTTTTTTTTTTTTTTTTTTTNTTTTTTTTTTTTTCCTTTGGAAGGCTATGTTTTTCTCCACATGGCAAATATACATAAGAAGTGAATTTTGTAGTAATGAATAAAAGCTATGCTTTCTGGATATAGATCACCTTCTCACACACAAATTAACTATTTATTTCTTTTAACATATATCAGGAATGCAATGGTTAGTAAGTGTCATTTTGGAAATATAAAACTATATAAAAACTGAAGTTAAACCAATCAATTATTTTCACCCTACTTACAGAGATAAATGTGTTTTTCCAATATACAGTCCACTCAGCAAGAAAGTATAGATTTAGTTCATGTGTGTAAATTGTCAAAAAAAAAACCAAACAAAAAACTATTCAAAAGTTTATTTATCTATCAAGGGGAACAATAATTTATACAGTGCATCATGGAATTTAAGAAGAAGTTATAAAAGAGATTTTACAGAAAGCCCTGGCATTGAACTATTTCATCTGACTGAGTCTTAGGAAGAAAAAAAAATGAAAGGAAAAAACCTCCAGATTCTGTAGTGGGAAAAAAAAAAAAAATCTACTGTGGCTTTCATCAGAAACAGTCACTGAAATGTAGTGAATGTATAAATATGTAATTAAAAAAAAAATCTCCCAAAGTGAATAACCCAATTGTAAGGAACATCATGATTCCTCCTTTTTATTCCTTTCATGTATTATATGCTTAATAGAGAGAATAATAGCAACTTCCTATTTAAGACTATACTTCAGTGTTCTCATAAAACAAGATGATCCTTACTCCACTCCCCCTTCATCCAGTTAATAATTTGCAGACTCAATTTAGTTCAAAATTTGTATAAACCACTGTTTTTCTGATTTTTCTATGAGAGATTATTAGAAGATGATTCTGCAACTACCACAGATGAAAACCTTAAACATAATGCTCTTCAAGAATTAGGTTTCTTTTTAGGAGGATGAAAAAAAAAGGCACTTTATAGCAAGGAACGTTGATTTTCAAATTCCAGATGTTTTTATGTCTTTAAATTCTGACAACAGGGAAAAAGTGCTACTACTAGAATATCTCCTAAACATCATTATTTATAAGTAGCATTATTTACAAGAAAGTGTCTGGATATTTATATGAACTGAGCCCTACCCTACTGTATGCCCCACCTATAAACCTGTGAGACATCTGTGCCAAGGATTTTACAATCCAAAAAGACAAGAATAATAAACTTTTAGTCAAAGAATATGTCTAAATACAGGAGGCAAACTTCTTTAAGTATTCTGAACGGTAGTTCTAGATATGTAATTTCACCTTAATTTTTTTCTAGGTCAAAAGTCTAGTGATTTGCCTTATCCAACCAGAAAGTTGGAGTCTTTCACTCCTGATTCTTAACCTTAGTTTTTTTGTAGTGTCTGCTTTAATTTTTGGTATTAGTTCATTCTGCCCAAACAAAAAGCTTAATTTTAAATATATCCAACATTTTTTTCTGTAGCCTATTCTGCTGCTTAGAAACTACTAGAATACTTTCTTTTGGACACAAGAAATCCAAGCATAGGAGCACAATTTGCCCCAAAGGAGACAACTTAGAAAGCTATCAAAACCCTTGTAGTACCAGTAGACTGGAATTATGCTATATATATATATAAAATRTATGCCAAGAGTTAAAAAGAAAAAAAATCTAAAAATCTTGCCCATGAAGCAACATTCAGACTATAGAAAGCAACACAAACAGGAAAACAATAACAAAATTTAAACAATCTTTCTTTTTGTATACTCATCCTCTGCATGTTAAATAAAAAGCCATGTTTAAGCCCCTATGTACTGTTAGATATTGACATGACATACAAGTCTCGGTGTCAATGCATTTTTCTTACAAATATTTCAATAAATACCATTTCCTTTCTTAATCATGTAATTTGCTTTCATATGACAAAAGAATTGGCTAGGTCTCCACAGTATTTCAYAGTATGTAAATGATGCAATTATCACTTCAACCACATATCATTCTTATTTTGATGATGGCTTCTATTTTACAGGGAGACAAATAGAAATTTTAATGATTATAATGATTAACCATTTGTGTGTTGTGACATTTTTAAATAAATGGAAAAAAAATTGGAAAATCTTGAGTTTTATATATTTATTTATTCCAAAGTTAGAAAATTATGTCCCCTTCCAAAGACATTTTGTCTGTCGTCCTTTAATTTGACACAGGGGAAGTAAATAGAAAAAGAGTGCATTCCACTAGTCACCCATTATTTCAGTCTATTTATGAACAGAAGGACAAAGGCTAGTACTCACTTTGCTAGTGAGCTCAGTGTTCAGTCACTTAGTGTTTTGTCAGACAGCAGGGTTTTCTCAGGGTAACTTGACCTGACTGGAAAAAAAAMCCCAGCAACCTTGCTATTGCATTAGGATGAACATGCTCATGAAAGAATCAGCTTTTTCAGTGAGTCTGAAAATGTAGTGTAGATATATATTCATGCATAAAGTGTTAGTCCTTTCATAACAAGATTTTCACTTGATGTAAATCAATATAAATCTATTGACTCTTGTGGAATTTTACAGGCTTTCTTCAGTTCAGAATGCACATCGTAAAAATTATAACATGACCCATTTGTTTGCATTAAAATGGAGAGTGTTTAGCTAGCCATACAACATATTTACTCAGTTACATTAATACAGCACTGCATATTATTTAAATGTTGCACTTTTTAGATATCAAGCTGTACAATATTCAGATGCATTACTTCATCTATAAGCAATATGCAAGCATGGGTTGTCCGACCTTTAAAGACTGCAAGTGAAGAAAAAAGGAACCAATCTGCCCAGACCTGGATCCAGCACTCCAGACGTGGTCTCACCAGGGCAGAGTAGAGGGAAAAGGGATCACCTCCCTCAACCTGCTAGCAATGCTCCTCCTCCTAATGCAGCCCAGGATGCTGTTGGTATTCTTTGCCTTGAGGCTGTAATGCTGACACATAGTCAGCTTGTGCTCAAGGACCCCCATGTCCTTCTCTGCAGAGCTGCTTTCCAGCTGGTCAGTCCAAGTGTGTACTGGTCCGGGGGTTGTTCCTCCCCAGGCAGGACTTTGTTGAACTTCATAAGGTTCTTGTCAGATCAYTTCTCCAGCCTGTCAAGGTTCCTCTGAATGGCAGCACAACCGTCTGGTTTATCAGCCACTCCCCCCAGTTTTATATTGTCTGAAAATCTTTTGAGGGTGTAGTCTGTCCCATTGTCTAGGTCATCAGTGAAGAGGCTAAAAAGCATTGGTATCGATGCCTGGGGTATACCACTGGTGACTGGCCTCCAACTAGAATCTGTGACACTGATCACAATCCTCTGGGCCCAGCTGTTCAGCCAGTTTTCAGTCCACCTCAATGTTCACTTGTCTAACCTATCCTTTGCCAGCTTGTCTGTGAGGATGTTGTGGGAGAACAGTCAAAAGCCTTACTAACGTCGAGGTGAACAAAAACCACTACTCTCTCCTCATCCACCAAGGTAGTCACCTCATTATAGAAGGTTACCAAGTTGGTTAAGCATGATTTCCTCTTCATAAATCCATGCTGACTACTCCTAATCACTTCACTGTCCTTCATTTGGAAATGTTTTCCAGGGTTAGTTGTTCTATCACTATCCTTGGGACTGAGCTCAGGCTGACTGCCCTGTTATTCTCTGGATATTCCTTTTTGCCCTTCATGAAGATAGGAAAGGCATTTGCTTTCTTCTGGTCTTCAGGAACTTCTCCCCATTGCCATGACCTTTCAAAGATAATTAAGAGTGGTCTTGCAATGACATCAATCATCAACCATCTCCCTCAGCACTTGTAGGTGCAACTCATCAGTTTCTTTAAGGAATTGGTCCTCCTCCATAAAAGGTAAGTCTTCCTTGCTCCAGACTTTTYGTCTCATCTCAGGGGCCTGGGATTCCTGAAGGCTGATATTACCAAAAGATCAAGTCAAAGAAAGCATTGAGTGCCTTGGCCTTTTCCACATCCTTCATCATTAGGTTCCCTGCTCTATTCAGCAGTGGGCCTATATTTTCCCTAGTCTTTCTTTTTCTGTTTAAGTACCTGTAGAATCCTTTCTTGTTTCCCTTCAAACCCCTTGCCAGATTAAATTCTAGGTGGGCCTTGGCTTTCCTAACCCCATCGCTGCACAACCGGGCAGCATCTGTATATTCTTCCCAGGTTATGTCTCCCTGCTTATGCCTCCTGTGTGCTTTCTTTTTATGTTTGAATTTTGTCAGGAGCTCCTTGTTCATCTGTGCAGGACTCCTGCCACCTTTGCTTGATTTCCTACTTGTTGGGATGGACTTTACTTTAGCTTGGAGGAGGTCATCCTTGAATATCAATCAGCTCTCCTGGACGCCTCTTCTCTCCAGCACCATATTTCATGGGATTCTTCTAGAAGACCTCTGAAGAGGTTAAAGTCTGCTCTCCTGAAATCCAGGGTTATAGTCCTGCTTTTTGCACTGCTCCCTCCTCTCAGGATCATGAACTCCACCATCCCACGGTCACTGCAGCCAAGGCTGCCCCTGGATTTCCATCCACAACCAATTGTTCCTCATTTGTAAGTAACAGGTCCAGCAGAGAACCTTTCCTTGTTGACTCCTCGATCAACTTTGTCAGGAAGTTGTCATCAATGCACTGCAGATGCAATGCATTCAATGCAATGCATTCATAGATTGCTTGTACGCTGATATGTAGTCCTTCCAGCAAATTTCAAGGTGGTGAAAATTCCCCATGAGGACCAGTACCTGTGAATGTGAGGCTTCTTTCTGTTGTTTAAAGAAGGGTTCATCTACTTCTTCTTCTTAATGAGGAGTTTTATTGCAGATACCCACTACAACAACACCCATGTTGATTTGCTCACTAATCTTGACCCATAAGCTCTTAGCTGACTCCTGACCTGTCCCAAAGCAGAGCTCCATGCATTCCCACTGCTCTCTCACATACAACCCCCCCTACTCCCTTACCCAGCCTGACCTTCCTGAAGAGCCTGTATCCATCCATTGTAATTCTCCAGTGGTGTGATACATGGCCATATTTAGTTATTGAGCTTGTTATAAATTAAAAACATTCTTTAATTTATATGACTTAAGCTTGATAAGTTTTAGTAATTTGTGACTGGATTCTGCTCAGGTGAAAGTGTATAAAATATAAATTTTGTCAAAACTAACTGCAAATTATGGGGGAAAAAAAGATGACAATAACTTAGAATCCTATCACTTTTGAGGTTTTTTTTGTTACTTGGAAATATCTCACTGGCTAAAAGGCTCCATTCAGTAATCCGGTTTGCCCTCAATGTCCACGCAAAAGTGATAGACGTGAACCTTATACATTTGCACCTCTTTGAAAAATCAACAATATATAGTCCTTGTTTCTGTTTTCTCAACACACATAACAGGTGGATATTCACACTTTAGAAATGAAACATAAGAGGAGAAGTCTGTAGTTATGTGTCTTAGATTTCTAATTGAGACTGTTGGAAGTATTTTTCTTTTCTACTTGTACTATGAACTTCTTAGAACAGCAATGTAAGATCTTATTTCCTGGTAGTAATAATAATAATAGTAATATAACTTCTCACTCAACAACCACCTATTTACAATTTTTTTGAAAGGAGAAAAGTTCAGTCAAATAAATAGAGGTCCTGAAGAAAAGGTCAAAATATCACCATTGGAACACTAGAGTGGGAAAAATATAATCAGACCTACACTTTACCTAAATAAAAACTTTATCTTTAATAATAAAGATAAACATGACAATATTATTTATAATAGTCAAACAAAAAATTAACTTGACTCATGGTAGTTATATTAAATATCAAAATAGATTTTTGTGCAGTCTGTTATGAATCACTGCCATGCAAAATGACAAGCCTAAGAAAAGTTTCTATAAGATTAGAGAAACAGCAAATATTGCAATTTTCTAATAGCATCCTAAACTTTTTACATGCTCTGAAGTTGGAAAGTAAAATCTTATTTGAAGAATTGAAATCTATTTTATAAAAATAGCAAGTTAATAAAGCTACTGCTGAGAATAGAATTTTTATAATAGAGTCTGGTTTTTTAAACTGCTAAATTAATTTCAAAGAATATGGTTAATTTTCTGAATGTACTGGAATACATACAATATTTGACGAGGAGAATCCAATTAAAATGAAAAATCATTTGAATACTGTTTTAATCTTACTTATCTCGAATAGGTAAGTATTAACACATCCTTTAATCTACATTTCATCCACTGATTTCATATGCAGTTTCTCACAATGAATAATGACATATTGACAGTAAGAGAGTACAGTTTTGCTGCATTCTTGCCTATTTTCTTCTCCATATTGGCAATAAGCATGAAGTCTTAGTTTTTGCATAGAGTGAGAGAGCAGAGATATGAAATATCTATTAGGGTATATTTCACAGCAGTTTCTTCTCAACAATTCAAAAGTCCATTTGCTCGTTCCTTTCTTGTTAAAAATCGGTAATATTTTTCTATCACTCCCTCTAACGTTACAGTGTTTAGTGTGAGTTAAGTGACCTCAGAATCTAAAGGAGTTATGACTAGCTTTATTAGTTTTATAATGTTCAAGGTAATTGCTCTTTTATTGTTTTGTTAGAATTTTGATTCATATTTTTATTTTGGTAGAAGTATGGCTAGAATAAATTGTTAGAAAATTCATTAGTTGATTTCAGTGAGAAAAATGCTAGTTATGACTGGTGTATTAAATGTAAATATTTAAATAAATATGATTTGGAATAAGCATGATTTTTCCATTAGTAGTAAAAGGCCACAGGCTATTTATTGACCTGACAGTACACAGTGTCAGGACTTTTCTTGTTTTGACCTGAGCTGATTTTAGTTTCTTTTAGCTGTGGTAGCAATTTTCTAGCAGTTAGTTGACTATTGCCTCAATTGTTGGAGCTTAACTCTGTGAATGTCACAGATAACAAAGGTCTGAGCAAGCTTACATCATCACTGAGCAGCAAGCATTAGCTTTTTCTGTTCATTGTGGGGGGTATTGTGTAACGTTAAATAATAGCTCATGTGTGGAGATAGCCGAACTTTATCTGGGTACCAATGTAGAAAGTGTAAGCGAGCAGAATGTGTCAGAAAATGTACAAAAATAATAAACCAAAGCAGATGCAAGACTGCAGAAGACCCTCCAACCACCAACATCACACTCCTCCCCAGAGAAGAATTCTGGTCTCTGCTACCTTGTTACTACCTAAGCCCCACTCCATTTTATTCAAGTAAGACTAGCACTGGTGAACTTGGGACCCAAAAGAGCATTGCAAGGTTGAGCATAACACAAGGGGAGAGGGTTAGACACTGGGAATTTTATGTGTAACAGTTTTGTCAGTATTATTAGTGGGACTTTTCTATTAAAATTAGGTAAGTTGGGATATGACTGCAAATAACATTGTAACTCAACTAGTGAGTTTGTTGTAGATTTGATTGCTGAAATATTAATTGGACTAACAATAAATTTTTTGCTTCCTTTTGCCCCAAACAGTATTCTGAGTGTAATTTCAGACTAATTCAAAACTGGGAGGTGGGGCGCGGGAATCAATTCAGTAGCCCAAATAGCTTTTGAAGGATAAACGGACATTGGGACTCTAAAAAGTTATTTTATTTGACAGATGTCTTGAGTTATGGTTCTATTTCTGGAGAAGTTAGGGCAGGAGAGCAAAGATGTTTGTTAACAACGGTAGCTTGTGTGTGTGTGTTGGGGGAAATCCAAAGAATAATTTGTGCACCTTCTCATTCAAGAGGAAAAAAAAAAAACCTGAACCATACTTCCTGCATTCCCAATGTCTGTCACAAACACAAGTGAATAGTTTCTGCCCTGTTTTTCCTGTAAAGCTGTGTCTTAGGCTTCAAGCCATTCAACCTACTGAGTTCTCTTTACTCCAAAACATGCTTATAAAGGTGAGTGCATCTTGGTTCAGAGTCAAACAGTGAGTGAGAAGATGGAGGATCCTTATGTAAATATATCCTAGCTCTTGAGTGTTAGAGAAAGAAAGAGGGCTGCATTATAAGTAGATGTATGGGCTAGGTAACCTGCCTTGTGTAGGTTATCAGATGTGGACAAAGTATTGGAAAAACTGCAGCAAATACTGCAAATGGGGCTAGTTAGCCCTTGTTATAGGCCTTTTTCAAATCTGTTTCGCTAATGAGGTGTGGATGTAACTTGGTTAATGAAATGAGTCAGGCAGGACCTTATGAAAATTATTATGGCTTTCCAGGCTGGGTGTGATAAAAATGCTTCAATGACAGCAAACCCCCCCCCCCCAAAAAAAAAAAAAAAAAAAAGCTAGAGGCCTGTGGTCTTGATATAGAGAAGATGCGACTTGAGTGACTTGGGCGCACTCTGACATTCCCACCTGGAGTGCCCTGGGAAGGGAAGTCCTCAGAAAGGGCTAGCACAGCAACACAGATGTAGATTTAGAGCCAGACCAAGAAGCATTTAGAAAATGTAGAAATTTCCCAGTTTGATTAGTAAGTACAGGATTTCTGAACCACAGTTTTGAAATTAAAGTAAGAAACCTAAAAATTGCCAGCTTCTTTACTGGCCCATTTTCATGCTCCTGATCTCAGTCATACCAGTTTCTGTAATTTCCACAATCAAAATCATAGAATCATAGAATCATAGAATAGTTTGGGTTGGAAGGGACCTTTAAAGGTCATCTAGTCCAATGTCCCTGCAATGAGCAGGGACAATGCTCAACTAGATCAGGTTGCTCAGAGCCTCGTCCAACCTGACCTTGAATGTTTCCAGGGATGGGGCATCTACCACCCCTCTGGGCAACCTGTTCCAGTGTTTCACCACCCTCAGCGTAAAAAATTTCTTCCTTATAACTAGTCTGAATCTACCCTCTTTTAGTTTAAAGCCGTTCCCCCTTGTCCTGTTGCAGCAGGCCCTGCTAAAAAGTTTGTCCCCATCTTTCTCATAAGCCCCCTTTAAGTATTGAAAGKCTGCAATAAGGTAACTCAACCCTATTTGAGCTCCTGCATTTGATTCACAGGACTTCCTGAACCTCTCTCAGCTTTTACTAATTTTCTGTAAGGTGTAGTAACACCTTATTTCCTCATTAATCATTTTTTTTCCACTACAAAGACAACTGAAAGGGGTTTAGGTTTTTTTGTTTCTTCATATGACTATCAACTCAGCCCTGGGTTCTCAAACTCAGCACCTGGTAAAAAGCCTAAATTACGTTCAGTGAGTGGAAACTGCTGGACTACTCCATCAAGTCAACCTCACCTATGATAATATGATTTATAATTAAGCAGGTAATTATGTACTTTATCATAATCATGTTAGACTCCTTCATATTAATATCATTACGTTTTTAAAAAAATGAGAATAGGCTGATAATTCCCTCAGACAGGAAATTTTAAGACTTGTGGAACACTTTTTTTTTTTTTTTTTTCAGCAGAACAGAAAAATGATTATTGGTTATTTTAAAACGTTCTTGAAAACTGACAGAGGCCATTACTAATCATGAAGTACGTTCTACAGGTATAATACATTCATAATCCAGCTACTGAGAAACAGTGTTAGGTGTAGATATTTTAATTTTATTTAAAATTTCAAGCAGGTATTACTGAAAAAATTAATATTTTAAAAACATGAATATTTAAAATGAGAAATGCATTAAGTAAAACTGTGAAAAGAGAAATAACTTCCAGAATCTAATACCCTTCAAAAGTTTCACAATAGAAGGAAAAAAAAAAAAGAAAAACAAAACAAAACAAACCAAACTACTAAACGGATGCATTATTTGAACAAATATAGCTGAAGAAAGCTTCTTTCCATTTACAATGGAAAACAAGAACTTCAATCTCTAGCGAAAGAGAGTGTGAAATAGTAGAGTTAGGGGAAAAAAATGGAAAATATCTAGGTGGAATTTTATGAAGTTATGAGAAAAATACATGTTGGAGGTGGAACTTCAAGAGATCATCTTCAAAGGTTATTTGTGGATTCAGGCATTCAATAACCTCCCTGTGACTCTGGATGAAGTTTCCAGGATGTAACTATGCCACTGACTTTTCATATTGAAAGGCTATAAACATTTATCTGCTTCCAGTGACAGTTCACCACTCAGTACAGTTGTCATTTGGTGTGCCAAATTTCCTCTGTACACTGTGTATTCCAGACACTTGGTACAGAATTAGAATTCTGCTCTGGGACTAAAAACAATACTAGATATACAACATATTTCCTAAAAATGAAACATCTGTGTTATTTGCTGTATTAGCAAAGTCTAGCATGCAATTCATAAGACCTTGTGTGATTTCAGCTTTTTTGGAGAGGGRGTAATGAAAAAATTTATAATGTTAGTAATGAAAATAAATTCATTAATATAATATTAATTAAAATTAACTAGCTGAAAGGATAAACAAAACGGTTCTGGTTATTTCTAGAGTGAAATTTAGGTGTGGAAGTTTTGGCAGTTTTAGTCAAAACAAACCAGTGACAACAAAAATATGCAATATGTTATTCAATTCTTAGACACAAATAGCTTCCTAACTACTCCATTTCTATTACATTTTTATTAGCTCCTAATATCCAAGTGTCTGCCATGTAGGTTAGTGAGTTAACTTAAAATTATATTCATTAGGCTAAGGTCTTAGAGAGACCTACAGTTTCAATAAAAGCTTGTAAGTTCAAAAGGAAATGGTTTTGCAAGATTAAGAGAGCCAGTTAGGTGACACTGACATTTTGCATCATGGACTTTATAGTAGACTTGAATTATTTCTTTGCTTTTAATATGTATAACACGGCAGTGCTTTAGAATGTACCTTAGCTCTCCCAGAGCACAATGGTCTTATCAAGTCCCTGAAAGTAACCATAGCCAATTTGATCCCATGAGCTCTCTGAGGGCATGAGGCTTTTTTTTTAATATTCTTTAAGAATAAATAATGTATAACAAGAGAATTGTTCTTGATTGCAGTTTTGTAGCCTGATGTCAAGTTTATGTGTTATAAACAAAACAAGCTAGTGTGAAAGGTGCAAGGTCACAAAGCTTGCTGGAATAGCGACGGAAACTTTGGATTGGGCCAAGGGAGTAAGACTTGCTGAGGTCAAATTTACAGATGATAGCAAACTGAGGGGACCAGTTGATACAAAACAGGGGTGGCAACAAAAACAGTGATAAAACCCTATTTCCAACCCCAAAGGTATTCTTTGAACAAAATGTATCATGTATCAGGTTTTTAATTGAATGTAAGAAGCAGTTTATATATTTTCTACAAGTTGGGAAAAAATTGTTTAGTGTAACATAAGAATTTCTAAAAAAAATAGAAGATGATGAAGCCCAAAAATTCAATGATAAAAAGAATAACAAAACCCAAACAGAAATATAACATATATATTTCTTATAGATTTTTTGCCTGTCTACATTCCTTTGTACTTATTTGGTCCATCATGGTAGGTATCTTGTTTTTTTTTTCTTTTTTTAATTGTATTTTATTCTATTATTGTTCACTAGGGCAAAAACCACAGAAGTAAAAATAAAAGAGCTATTGACATCCTTTGGAACTCATATTATTTTCTCCATCTCCAGTTTAGAAATGAGAAAACATAGAATTTTAGAAAGTCTGGAATCACAAATGATTAAGAAACAGAAATCAAACTTATTTTTCCTTTATTCTTCACTGTTACGGTTTGCATTTCTTCAGTACAATTGGATAAAATAAAGGACTAGAAAAGTTAGATATATAAAGACACAACTTTCTAATATTATGCTCATAGGCACATCAGATAGGTTTACTAATTAGAAAATTTAATTATAGTATCCATCTTTCATTTTATTCCTTGAGATTTAAGTGACAACATTACATAAGCTCATCCATCATGTCATTCTGGCTCATCCTCCTTCCTGGTTTTTATATACGAGATGAAATTTCAGTTAAAAAAAAAAGAATAAAAAATCTTTGACTAGATACATTTTATGCACAACTAGAAAAACTGTTAGAAAACTACCTGCTGAGCAAATTCCAACTAGGACAGGGACAAACACCAGGAAAGAGTACAAGGTAAACAAGAAAACTGTAATGATGCTCATTATTGATACAGGGAATCACTTATGCAAGACAAAACTTGCCAAATGGCAATAATGACTGAAAAAGGTTATTTAAGTATTTGCAAAATCTCCATAAAATACATTAATGATAGGAATTCTTAAATATTAAGATAACATCACCTTATTATTTAAAGCACAACCAGAAAACTTCTGTTTTGATTTTTGGCCTGAAACATAATTTATAAGTAGTCAAAGTAATAGCTGAAGAACACACAGTAATTGTTACGTAGAAGTTAAAATTGGATAAGAAAAATCCCAAAAGCATTAGAATATTTGTTATAAAATCATTACTGTCTAAACACTGAAACATTAATTCTACTTTGAATCATTCCCACATGTATAGAAGCTTGTATTGGTAGTGGTGAAAGTAAATAGTTTGAACTTTATCCTTCACTAAACCTTCTAGTGGGTTAGTGAAGACAGACAGATTGCAGAAAACTCATTCCTGGAGATATTCAAAACAGGACCCTAAGCATCTTGATCAAATCTTAAAGTTGACACTGTTTTGAATGACAATTGGAACAGATGACTTCCTGAGGTCCCTTCCAACATGAATTATTATATGAGTTTATGATAACTCACACAATTATTATATATAGGCATCATTTAGTAAACATGCAAAGAATATGTTTAAAAGGTTAAGAATCTCCACATATTTTACATACGTTCATACATATGCTCTCATTGTGTTTTAACTTATTTTAGGGCTCTATTTAGAATGTCATTTATGACAGTGGTAAGACTTTCAGCATTTATTTACAGCTTTAAATACAGCAGTGTATTTAGATTGCAGAGATAACACCGAACAAGATAGCACAGAACTGAATAAAGCAGCAATTCTAGCTTATGTCCTAGAAACTAGCTTATGATGTGCTATGCCCAGAAAAATTGATCTACACTGCTTTGATGTGTCTATCCTGTTGTCCTGGTTTCGGCTGGGATAGAGTTAATTTTCTTCCTAGAGTTGTGTTTTGGATTTAGTATGAGAAGAATGATAACACACTGATGTTTTTAGTTGTTGCTAAGTAGTCTGCTAGTCAAGGACTTTTCAGCTTCGCATGCTCTGCCAGGTGCACAAGAAGCTGGGAGGGAGCATAGCCAGGACAGCTAACCCAACTGGCCAACGGGGTATTCCATGCCATGTGACATCATGCTCAGTATATAAATAGGAGGCGTGGTCCAGGAAGTAGTGATCGCTGCTTGGTTATCGGTCAGCGGGTGGTGAGCAATTGCATTGTGCATCACTCATTTTGTATATTCTACCATTATTATTATTATTATTATTATTATTATTATTATTTTCCCTCCCTTTTCTGTTCTATTAAACTGTCTTTATCTCAATCCACAAATTTTACTTTTTTTTTTTTTTTTCTGATTCTCTCCCCCATCCCACTGTGGGGGTGGGGAGTGAGTGAGCAGCTGTGTGGTGTTTGGCTGCCTGCCGGGTTAAACCACAACACCTGTTTCTGGCTGTAGAGTTTGTTCAGGTCACAGCCAGTTCAGTGCATGGCACTGTTTCACAAAGGGTAGACATACCTTCTATAGGTTGTGTATCTTGACCTTTTTTGCTCAGGAAACAAGACAACCTTACCCAGCTTTGAATTCTTAATGAGTAAAACAATACAGAAGACATTATAATTGCTGTTATTGTTATAATAAAATTGATGATTGGAATTTTTGCCATTGACTTCACTAGAATTATGCTTTAATGAGAAATGAACTTAATGGACAAGGTGGGATGTGAAGGAGAAGGAAAAGGAAGATCTCTACAAAGAAGTCTAATTTTCTTCAAATTCTGTTTAAATTGTATTTTGTGTTTAAATTGTATTTTGTATTTAAATTGCATTTTGGCCTGACAGTATCTCCACTCACTTCCTCTTTACATATTTATAAAACTATGTGCTGGACTAGATCTACAGGTCTAGATGGTGTAAAACAGAAAAGTGAAGCCATTTAGAGAACAAAAGGGCAATAATCTTCATTGTGCCATAAAACAGTGTGAGATCAAGAGCAGAGGAAAGAAAACAATTAAGAGACATCTTAAATGCTTTTAAGGAAGAGTTCATCTAGAAAAGGGGCAAATAGGGGTAATACAATGGGACTATATAAAATATGGAATGATATACTGAAAGAAGGTGAAGAAAACAGGATACTCATGGACTTTCAGCTTCAGACATTACTGCAAAGAATAAATTCTCATTTAATTGTGTTTAATGTTCATAATGGTTTTTAAGACAGAATGCCTGTTCAGATAAGCTTCTTGTTTTCTTTTATATTTAGTGAGATTTCTTAGGAATATTCTAGAAATTCAAACATCACTTTTTCTTTAGATTAGTTTTATTTCTGACAAAACCAGATTGGAACACAATTATGTGAAATTATAAAGTACATTTGGTCTTGTGTGAAAACCAAATGCCATTGTCTTTTCAGGGATAAATACACTACATTTTAAAAGTTCTGTAAGAATATGATTTTTGTTTTGAGTTGGAACCTCCATACTGACTTCAGTATCCATTTTATAGTAGTATCCATTTTATAATAGGAGCTTGACCTCTCTTTTTACTATTATGTTTGACTAGCTGTGGCTAAAAAACACATTAAGAAAAAAAAATCTCATCTGAAAATTGGTAATGATTACCAAACTTTTAATTCATCACCTGTTACACAAACCAAAATCAAACCCTTAGACACCTCAGCAACAAAACAGCATTTTTGAATGGTGTTTTGATATTTTGTAGAAGGTCTCACTTCAGAGATTGGTGCCACAATTTCCTTCTGTTTACCAAATTTTCTTATTGGACTGTATGTGTAAAAATGCAGTGTAATAAATCAGAAACAAACAAACAAAAACCAAGACATAATATAGGAGATGCATTCTCCTATAAACTTTTCTAAAGCTATAGAATGGGGATATAAAGTATCTCAGATAATTAAACTATATACCTCAGTAAGAATCCCCAGAAGCATTTCTGTTTTGAAATATTTAGTTTTAAATTAAAACTTTATTTATGTAATTTGGAAGTGAATCTAAAAGTTGTCCATGAAAGAAGGTAAAAAATGGTGAAAGAAATTATGAGCAGTTGAAAATTTTTACTGTGTTACCAGAAAAGAATCTCCAATTTCCATTTACTGTGAACGTTTTCTTCTGCTAGTCCCAAAGGCATAATCTTTCAGTCTTTAAAAATTAGTAATAAACTTTGAAAACAGGATAAAGGGTCTTAGTGTTTATATTGTTTATTCTAATTAATATTTAATGTGATGATTGCATCTTAGAAATTTCTTCAAGCAAAAAAAATGTACTCAAGACTTTTTTTTTTCCCCAATTTGGTATTGCAAGTATTTGGAGTTTACCCTATGACTCAAAAAGGTTATATAGAACAGTATATTTTCCTATACCCTATAGTATAGTGTATTACCCTATACCCAGTAGTACATTCTCTCTAGTTATACTGTTCAGTATCTCTTCTTTGACAAGCAGGATGAAGAACTTGTTTGTATCAGAGGCGGTAGACAATATGTACCCTTCAGTTTTATTACAATAGCAATACTAGTTAATATTGTTCACTTAAATTCACATCATGTTCATTGTAGAACTAGATAAGGAATTTATTACAAAATCTTTATTTAAGCATTGCTTTATTGTGAGCAACTGCTTTTCTTTGATTACATAATTCTGATGGTGACATTTAAAACAAAACTCAATACTTTGAAAGAAGACAATACCTTTTAAAAATCTTATACTGTATTTCTTTTGCTTCCTTCAACAGATGTACAATAGTTTTTCATTATACTAGGACTGTGTATAAATTGTTACATTGTACAAAATCTGGCAAGTACACAAGATAGAACATAAACATTTGAAATCACACCACAGTAATTCAGCATAATTTACACTGTTGTTCAGAGACGTCTTTTCATAATACTTTCTATCAACACAACACCTGAAAATAGTAATCACGAAGTATACATTATCAATAAGGTTTATGTACAGGATAGATTATAGTAGGTGAGTCAGTCCTATGTGCATATCTACAAGCTAATTTATTTGGGTCTGCTCTCTGGCAATGTGTCAACAGGCCAACAGGCACGGAGTACCTTGTGTCCATTCCATTAAATTCTCTTCTTCTCTCAGACAGTGTAACTGCATCCAGACCATCAGCTGGGAATGGCAGCTCCTGAGCTGTACCTGAACACCACTTGTTATAAATGCTCACTGGCATCAGCCAAAACCTTGCCAGCAGCTGTTCTAAAAAACTAACATTTTAGGGAAATGTGTTGTAGAAAACTCTCAGTGTCCCATTCTTGCAAGTTCAACACGAAAGAACAACTTACAAGCTCATCGAATATCTCTTCTGAACCTCTGACACTAGCACAAGCAACCATTTGGGGGTGAGGGGAAAGTCAGTATCTGAGAAATGTCATAACCTACTACAGAACTTAGAACTTAGTCGGAAGTTTTTCTGGTATTCCCTTAAAATCCCGACACAAGTAAAGAAACAAATAAACAAAAACTTACCTGTTATTCTACTACTGCAAAAATCCAAATTTTCCTGAAAAATACTAAACCCCTAAAGGACATCATTAGTTACTGAACCCTTAGAGGAACTATGATTTTTTTACTGATACTTTGGCTGGCATGAAATAATAATCGCCTCTTTCAGAGTTTTGTGAAACACCTGGTGGTGGTTCTGGTAACTGGTTAGAATGCCACTCTGGGCACTTTTCAAAATGACTGGTAAGTACATGGTGCCTGATAGGTTTTTGAATAGAATGACTAAAAGGTGATCTTAAAGACTTTTCATCAAAATATGATGGAATCAATAGCAGGTGTATATGCATTCCTAATTACATAATGCATTGTGTGATTTATTTCACTTATATAAACTATGAATCACCTTATGTTGTCTTGAATGTTCAGTTTCTGTTTGATTTTATGTTTGTGTAATGCATTTCTGTTTTCCTAAAACTAGAAATAAAACGAGAATATAAGTAAGCAATGACAAAGAAACATTCTTTCCCAATCTATACTTGTGGAACTGAAGGCATTTTTGTGAATTCCATTGCCATTTGTCTCATTTTTTATTAATTCGGAAAACAATATCCTTTGGATTTGTTACACATGTTCAGAATTACAGTCTAACTTACTTAGTGCCATCTACAGTTATGGTTGACTTACAGAAATGAGGGATAGGGAAAACAAAAAATATTAGTGCTGTCACACGGCAAAACACAAGAATAATGCAAAATATAAAGAAAATGCCATTTAAATGCAATGTTTTGAAAGGAAAGAAGGTGATTGATGGCAGTTCTAAATTCTACAAGGCAGGCAAACAGTTGGGATTTTACCAGCAGTTCTGCAATTAATTAGCATACAAATATCAGTATTTTCCTGTGTGTAACATGTGGTATAGATTGATGCATACAATTTATAAGTTACAAATAATAACTCAAACTCTTCTTTACACTTGGTCCTGGGCTGTCTGTGCATTTAACATAATCCAACTTTCTAAATACACTGACTACAAATTTGTGAAGTATTAATAGTTCAACATGTATTTGATATAGCTATTTGCCATATGAGATTATTAGTGTCTTCATTTTTTAATATACTAAAATGGATTGAAGATGCTCAGCACCTAACAGGATTAACTCCCTTGGAAGTGTGTACATATATTAATGAGGTTATCAGTTACCATCTATATATGTTAAAACTCCTCAAAATAACAGATTATTTACAGAACAGAAACATTATTTTGAACAGCTTTCCTTCTGTGCAGCACTGCTGATTAATGCTAACGTTTGCATCTAGATCTGAGTTTTCCATTATGACATGCATTCTTGTTAAGAATCAGAGACTGTTTCTGTTTTTTTTATCATCCCTTAGTGTTTTGTTTTCATTTTTAAAATTTAGGGGAAAAAAAAAAAAAGAGTGATTATTTTTACAAAGAACACATCTGAAGTTTTAAGATAGCACTGCGTATTAATTTGTCATAGTTTAACAAAAGGTGTAATGTTTAACTGTATGAGCTAGAGAACATTAGAATGTCCATATATTGGGTCAGACCAAACGTGGATCTTGTTCAGTATCTTGCTTGCAAGGGTAGCTGTACCCAAAGACATGGAGAACAGTAAGACAAAAGCAATTCCACAAGATACATCTAATAGAAAGATACATCTTTCTGCCTTCAGCTATTTTCAAAGACTTAGGGGAGCTGAACCCAAGTGGTCTGTCAGTATTCATTATATTCTTTAGCACAGCTTTACACAGGACAACTACCTTCTGTGAAGTACCACCTTCTGTTTTGGACCTGACTCCTACTAACTTTATTTGATGCTCTTTACTTCTTGCACTGGAAGATAAAGTGAATGGTCCATCCCTGCCCACCTTCTCCATGGYGCTCATGAAAACATATTCCACACTCGCCCAAGCCATCCGTCTTCTGGAATGAAGACGCCTTGCTCATGTAGTCATTCCTTCCACAGAAACAATTTCACATAGATTGGAGAAAGACAGTCTCTTGCTGTCATAACACCAAGGGACTGACAGCCATGGGGGGCTGCAATGGAGTCCTGGGCCATGTGCGAGGTGGGGGAAGCTCTGGGGCCAGGGACAGTCAGGCCTGTGAATGCCCTCAGGGCTCTGACACTTTCAAAAGGTTTATTGCACAATGGCCTTAGTACCAGAAATCTTGACAAATATGAAACATTTTTGGAATTCACATGGAGACAGGGGAGTCAGATATGACAGTCTGAATCCCATGACTTGGGACCCTTCTCAAATACTGAATTCCACTGAAATACTGATTAGCAATTAGCCATGACTTTAAAGAGTACGGTCATCAAATAGTTAATTCCTGACATCATATATTCATGACTTTTTACTGCCATACATTCTGAGAGTTCCACAAAGATATTGTTTAATGATGATAATTACACTGCCACTGTCTGTAATGTAGCTAGAAGCTAAAATAAACAGTCTTACTTTTGAGAGAGTTAAAAAGATATAATGAGTGATTTCAATTAAATACTCCTACAGTTTTCTCAGATCTACTGTAAATACCTTCTGGGTTTGTTAGAAACAGTGATAACTTGTTATTCTTTCTATTTAACAAGTTTTCATTTGTGCTATTCACCTTTCTCTAATTTGCCCAAGTTAAGGTCAACTGTGTTGACCTATGTGTCTTTTATCTGAGACTTCTCAAGAATGGTGAAAGAGTCATTTAATTTGTAAGCTTCTATTTTACAGTATAAATACTGTATTTTGTTAACCAAGTATAGCAAAGCAAAACACTGTGAATTGCACAGCAATTCAAAAGACTTTGTGTTTACCTTGTCCTGACCAGTCTATTCTGGCTCAACGTTAAACTCTAGAGGAAAGGGGAAATTTCCTTCTCTTTAAAGACAACTAATCATCTTCAGATTTGTGTATGTGCATGTGTGTGTTTGGGAAGAGATGTCTGAAGTGCCAGAGATGTCTGAAGTGCCAAAGAGAGAAAACTTGAAATGAAAGATATTGCCATGCAGCTTTGAAGACCCTCAAAGGAGCAGGAGTCTGTCGCAATTAGAGAACAGACAAAAGACAAACCTCAGAAGTAACAAAATAAACTTTCCTACAAACCCAGAAAGGGAGTTCTGTGAAGTTCATTCAGCCCAGCAAGCTACTGGAAATTGTTAGACTGGAAGAAGCAATAGAAGAAAAAGAATTGCAAAGTCATTGCAATGGCACAATGGGAAAAGGAAAGTTTCRTATTTAATGACTTCAGTCAAAGAGTTATCCCTATTTTTCTCATTCTTTTTTATAGCATCTGTGTTCTGATAAAATGTTAACTGTAGAGACTGAAAGTATTTTGAGACTTTTTGCTGTTCTCAGTTCAAGAAAACAGGGAGGTGTGAGTGTGTGTGAGTGTGTGTGAGTGTGTGTAAATGTGTGTGCCTGAGAGGGAGGGAGGGAGGGAGAGAGATTCTAGAAAATATTTTAAGAGTATAAATAAGATATAGTTAGCTTAAATTATCTGCAGTGTGTTATTCTTGTTAGTGACATAGTCTACAGCTACTTTTGAAATCAATGTGGATGAAAAGGGATTGATGTGTAGAGCAAAAAAATTGTTACGGAGGATATAATCGTCACACTGTGTACATATTAAGGTGTTTTATTTAAGAGTAGCTTCAGTTTTGTCCTATGGACTGAAAGCCCATTTGCAGCTGATGCACATTCAGTGCCCTCCTGCAACACATCTTCCACTTTGGTTTCCTCTGAAAGAAATCCAGTTCCTATGCAAACTGAAATAGTTTTAGCAGGGACCAACAATAAGGACATTGCTTCGAAAGCTTCCTCCTGATCTAGACTAAGAATTTAATTCAGACATGCTCATAGTAGATGGTGCCTATTCAGGATTTAAATTTTAATTCTTTGCTCTTTTTACTGCTATACAACTCAGAAAGCTCCATGAGTAATCTTTGTCCCTGTGAGTCAGTTTGATCATCAGCTGAGGATCCATTTTATTATTTGCATGCTATGTAAAGTGCTTTGGGACTGATGCATGAAGACCATTATTAAGGTCTAAGAATTGTTGTAAGTGACAGCACATCTCTGCAAATGTATTATGCAGCATGTATATACTCCTACTAATACTGCTATTACTCCTACAGATTTCCCATTGTTGGCTCAGAAGTTCAATATTTATTTATATATATAATAYTTTCAGGCATATAATCCACACAGTTGATAATCTGCATTCCGATGGTCTGGCTGCGATGGAGTTAATTTTCTTCATAGCAGCCCATATGGTGCTGTTTTCTGGATTTGTGACTAAAACAGYGTTGATAACACAACAAGTGTTTTAGCTATTGCTGAGCAGTGCTTCCACAGCGTCAGGGACTTTCTCACTCTGCCCCATCCCCAGCAAGTGGAATAGGGATGGGCAAAAAGTTGGAAGGGGACACGGCCGGGAGAGCTGACCCGAACTGACCAAAGAGATATTCTATACCATATGACATCATGCTCAGCAATAAAACTCCAAAGGAGTCATTGCTCAAAGACTGGCTGGGCATTGGTCTGTTTGTAGGAGGGGGTGAGTGATTACCTTTGCATGACTTGTTTGTTGTTTGTGTGGGGTTTTGGGGTGCTGG
>JAYKAV010000421.1:43509-73690 GCA_035582835.1 Phoebastria nigripes | reverse complement strand
GTATAGGATCTCTTGGGGGATGTCTGTTTCTGTCTTTTTTTTCCTTCTCTTTTCTTCAATTATTAAACTGAGTTCATCTAGACTCACAAGGTTTTGGTACTTTTGCTCTTCTGATTCTCTCCTCCGTCCCACTGAGGGGGAAGAGTGGGTGGGTGCTCAGTTGCTGGCTGGGGTCAGCCCACTACACCTCAAAACTCCCAGTTTGAAAATAAGCCCTAGCACAACGAACACAGAAGAAAACAAATTCATGAAATGCTRTTGAGATAAAAGAAACATGGCTATAGGTAACATTAGCCAGCTGTTGGTAAAGAAGTAACATTTTGTGCAGAACTGAAGGTGGAAGTCTACCAGGGGAAAGAGTTCTTATATTCTTTTCATATTAACACCATAGGAATATAACTGAATATAACTGGGATGTTGAGTCACAGGATTTTTATTTTATTAATGTATGACTTGTCATTTATATGCCTGAAAACACATTGAATGCAAAGCTGATATTTATTTTGGACTGCAAGCCCTGGGTTTTGTCCATCTACATCACAAGGTGCAGGGGCTGTTACAGGCTGATCCAAAAGTTTGCTGATGAGTAAGTTATTCAGGACTGAGAGAGCAGTGCAGCTCACACTGGATTCTCAGCCTTGGTTCCCTAAAGAAGGTAAGGGAACAAGGGGACTTTTTTAGCAAGAACTAGAATTGAACAACCATTGCAATTCACATAGATATAGGAGTTTTAGAACATAGAAGATGGCGTGTGTGTATTTTCTAATGTAGATAATAAAAAGCATTTGGGATTTTTCCCCCATTAAGTTCCAGGTTTAGAAWTTTCAATTAATTAATTTATTCATGTCTACCTATAATGTAGTGAACTAATTGTGCTTTGCTTCATTATAAGAAATTATACTTAGCATTATTGGAAATGGGAACAGAAACCATTATTATTTGCTACTGCAGACTTCCAGATAGAATTTTTTTCCCCCCAGATTAAAAGGGAATATTACAAATCTTTAAATCACCAACCATTATCAGGGTTATTTGGTCTGTCCTCCTCTCTACAGAGCAGCCCATCATAAGGGGTTTTCAGTGAATGTGCCCAAAAATATAACTTGAGCTCTAAGAGGCTCAGTTTCTATAGAAGCTACTGTTAGGGTAGAAGAGAGATGATAGATAAACTTTTACTGATTTAGAATTTCTGTAAACACTAACTTCAGCATGTTTTCCTCTTCATTGTGGTTGCTGAGATTCAATTTATTCTTACTACATCATCCTATCTGTAAGTGTTCAGCTTATTAGGAATGTAGATTTCAACACATTAAATTGTGTGTCTAATTTTGAAAATGAATAGCAATGATCTATAGACTAATGAGATATGGTAATTCTGGGTTTATATAATTTAAGAAAGTTGTTCTGAAACCATGTAATAAGTAATTAAAAAAATTATAATAACTATGTGTACATTGTTCAGCATTTCCTGGATTGGATTAGATTTAATCAAATGAAATGTTAATATTGAAAACAAAGGATAAGTAATGATACATATGTTTATATAAGGTTTAAACAGCAGATGGTATTTTCAGAGAATTATTGAAAATTGAACTGCCTGGTTTCTCACAGGATGTCATGGTTTCATCTGCAGGAGTGAAATGAAAAACTCTCATTAAAAAGAAAGTTTAAAGCAGAATTAGAGATAGTATCAACTTTTTATTTCAGCATGAACAAACATAAACTCTTTCAGAGATTTTCTTTTCTACTGGTTATAAAATAAAACTTATGTTGTCAATGTTGTATATTCTTTTGAAATAAACTGCTGTAGAGATATAGCACTTTTTTTTCAGGCACACTGGGTTTTTTTGTTTGTTTTTTCCCCACAAATTAATACTCCACAAAGTGAGTACCGTTTCAAATACAAAACTTGAATTATTTTTTCTTCAGTATGAAGTACGAAGTTTAACACTGATAAGTGCAAAGTCCTACACCTGGGGCAAAATAAGCCCAATAAGCCAAAGAGCCCAATACAGGCTAAGTTCTGTATGGCTGCGGAGTAGCCTTGCTGAAAGGGACCTGGAGGTCCTGGTGGACAACAAGCTGAAAATGCACTAGCAGTGTGCCACTGCAGCAACAAAGACAAATCAAATCCTGGGCTGCATCTGCAGGGGCATTTCTAGCAGAGATAGAGACATTATCATCCCACTCTACTCAGCGCTTGTCTGGCCACATCTGGAGAACTGTGTGCAGTTCTGTTCCCCACAACTCAAGAAAGATGTGGACAGACTGGAGGGGGTCCAAAGGAGGGCCATGAAGATGATCAAAGTGCCCTATGAGGAAAGACTGAAGGAGTTAGGTCTTTTCTCCCTGGAGAAGAGAAGGTTCAGGGGGGACCTCATAACAGTATTCCAGTACTTAAAGGGTGGCTACAAAGGGGATGGAGGCTCTCTCTTCACAAGGAGCCACATGGCTCAGTTGTTCATTCTAGTGTATAGCTGGTAGAATCGCATGTCCAAACTGCTATCTTCCTCTGCAAACAGATTTCTTTTTCTTTATATATACAGCTACTTTAATTTAATCAAATTTCAAACATGCAATATCAGACATCAACTTTCTGTTCTTCCACTTTTCTGATAAAATTTCCCTTGTGCTTATCTTTGTTATTGGAATCTCACCTTAAATTTGGAATGATTTTTAATCTTTGCAATGAAACATACATGTTGGTAGGTTATATATGGAGTGACCAAGCCTTGAACCTCTATGGCATTAGATGGAAATCATTCTGCTGAAATAAAACATTGATTTCTAAAGGTAGTGTGTTGAACATAATTTTTTTCCATGTTAAATTTTCTCAAATGTTTGTGAAATTTATGTCTTTTCTCTTAATTCAAATCTTCACAGACTTTTCAGTTTGATAAAAGTCCAGTTTCAGATGAGCTTGTAAAGAACTTGAAATCTTTTGCTTCTGTCAAACCTCAGTGAGGATTTGTGTGAGGGTCCTTCCATATCTTCAGGACTTTGTAACACCCTAATCTATGATATTCAAGAACTCTAAAATATTTTTTATGATTAACTTTCAGATTAATCTTCTCTCTTCAAAAATAAGTTAAATTAAGAATGATTAGAAGGTACTTCCTTGGGAAAATTAAGCAAATCTGAGCTAAGGATGATATTTCAGAAATTCCTGTTAATGACTATTAATTATGTTCTTTAATGTTCTGTAGGAAAATATTTTCCAGCATACTTACTTAGCCCCAACGCTTTTACTTCATTACTTTTGGTAGTTTACCTCCACTCAGAAATCAATCTGTATTCATATTATTCCTTCTGTTAAGCTTTTGTAAACCTCAACTTCATGCCCCTGATCTTTTTTTACTCTGTGGAAAGGAATTACATTCCCTCGGTATGCAGATCAGCTCATTAATTGAAAGTCTGACATCATCTTTTTAATCTTTTATTTCTGGACTTTATACTTTCTTTTCTGTCCTTCAAAAAAGCAAAAATATTCCTAATAAATTACAATGAGAAGCTCTGGCGAGGAAACAGACTATCAAGTAAAAAACACATTCTGTTCTCAGGGAAATGAGTATGAATTTTGTAATCGCCTTCAGTGGTAGCAGAATTCTACTCTGTTTTCTTTAAAAAAWTGTATGCATACATACATTAAAAATTGTTAAATATACATTTATTAAGTTTTCTGTTGGTGCATCATAGCTGTTGTTTTTTAATATGAGTATTCGATATTACTTACCATAGGGAATGGTGCAAAAATGGAGTCAGCATTCACTATTTAAACAGTAGATAGGTGTCTTACATGCATACGGATAATAAAAGTAGATAGCTTTGCTGGTAAAAGCTATGTCTTTTCATGAATGCCTCTCTGTGAGAAGTCGTTGCTCATTGGTCCCAAGGGACCTCTGGAGGTCATCTGGTGAAACCCTCCTGCTCWAGCAGGGCCCCCTAGAGCTGGTTGCCCAGGACCATGTCCAGATGGCTTTCGAGTTATCTCCAAGGATGGAGATCCACAAACTTCCTGGGCAACCTGTGCCACTGCTCAGTCACCTTCACAGTGAAAAAGTGTTTCCTGATGTTCAGRTGGAAACTCCTGTGTTTCAGTTTGTACCTGTTGCCTCTTGTCTTGTCACTGGCTACCACTGAAAAGAGCCTGGCTCCGTCCTCTTTGCACTCTCCCTTCAAGTATTTATACACATTAAAAAGATCACCCCCTGAGCCTTCTCTTCTCCAGGCTGAACAGTCCCAGCTCTCTCAGCCTTTTCTCATAGGAGAGGTACTCTAGTCCCTTAATCATCTTTGTGGCCCGTCATTGGACTCTCTGCTGTATGTCCATGTCTCTCTTCTACTGAGGAGCCCAGAACTGGACACAGCACTCCAGGTGTGGACTCACCAGTGGTGAGTAGAGGGGAAGATACTATACTCAACATACATCAAAACTATTCTGCACTTATAACATGGGACTGTTGTTTCCAGGACTTTGAATCGTAGAATCATAGAATAGTTTGGATTGGAAGGGATCGTTAAAGGTCATCTAGTCCAACCCCTACCCTGCCATGAGCAGGAACATCTTCAACTAGATCAGGTTGCTCAGAGCCCCGTCCAACCTGACCTTAAATGTTTCCAGGGATGGAATGTTTCCATCTACAGCCTCTCTGGGCAACCTGTTCCAGTGTTTCACCACCCTCAKCATMAAAAATTTCTTCCTTATATCTAGTCTAAATCTACCCTTTTTTAGTTTAAAACCATTACCTCTTGTCCTATTGCTACAGGCCCTGCTAAAATGTTTGTCCCCATCTTTCTTATAAGCCCCCTTTAAGTATTGAAAGGCCGCAATAAGGTGCCCCCAGAGCCTTCTCTTCTCCAGGCTGAACAACGCCAACTCTCTCAGCCTTTATTCACAGCAGAGGTGTTCCATCCCTCTGATCATTTTTGTGGCTCTCCTCTGGACTTGATTTACGTACCTTTGGCAGCATTTGACTTACAGAGCAGACACATTTCTGTTTGGGATCAGATGCATCCTAACTGCTGAAACAAAGAAAATTTCTGTTTAACTGTGGTGGGTTGACCTCAGCCAGCAGGTAAACCCCCACCCAGTCGCACACTCAATCGACCCCAGCGGGCTGGGGGAGAGTTAATTCGAAGGGCAAAACGAAGAAAAACTCATAGGTCGAGGATTTAATTAGTGAAGTAAAGCTGTGCGCACAAGCAAATCAAAATAAGGAATTCATTCACTACTTCCCATCAGCAGGCAGGTGTTGAGGTTTTTCCAGGAAAGCAGGGCCTCAATATGCATCACGGTTACCTGGGAAGACAAATGCCACAACTCGGAATGTCCCCCCTTCCTCCTCCTTTTCCCCAGCTTTTGTTGCTGAGCATGATGTCATTTGATTTGGGATATCCCTTTGGTCAGTTCAGGTCAACTGTCCTTTTTTGTCCCTTCCCAGCTTCTTGCTCACCCCCAGCCTACTCCCTGGCAGGGCAGCGTGGGAAACAGAGAAAGCCTTAACACTGTGCAAACCCTGTTCAGCAATGGCTAAAAAATCAGTGTGTTATCAACACTGTTTTAGTCACAAATCCAAAACATAGCACTRTAAGGGCTGCTATCAAGAAAACTAACTCCATCCCAGCCAGACTCAGTACTTCCAGTTGGAACACCAAACTGGTAAAAGTAAATTTTTASTGAAGTGGAAATGTCTTTTATTTTCTTTTCTTGAAGTGAGGTAATGAAAGATTTAAACTTTTCCAATCTCTAAATGTATGCCTTTAGTGGATGTAATTACAGGGACTTGAACATTGCAACTATATGGAGAGAAAATACACACTGCTAGGTATGGCATAGTTTAAGTAAAAGGTTTGAATAGAAATCTACATTTCACTCACTCTTCAGTGCAGGTTCTTTCCTCCAATCAGCCAGCTTCCAGCGACTTCTCGGGTTGATAAACCCTTCCAAACTCTCCCTGGATCCCTGTAGGACTTGGCTGTGAGTCTGTTGCAAGCTAGTCCTGTATCCATTCGTCTGCCACTGCTCCTGCTATAGTCATCTCCTTTCTGTCATGTCACYGAGTGTTTCTTCACCCTGTCATTCAAAAGCTTCTTTAAGCATATCAGTAAAGGTATAGTACTTTTTTCTCTTTAGAGGGATGCTCCTGATTTGATGTGTATTACCAAAGACAAGGTGACCCCTTACTGCCTAGCTTCACCCTTGGTGGGGTGAACCCATTAGAAGAASTGGAATAAACAGGTTTAATAGCTTTACCATACACCACACTGTGTATCAACTGTTGTTCTCAGAAGACGGTATTAAACTGCACTGAGCTGTGATGCAATTACTCTCTGACAAAACAGCTAATTTGCTTTGCATTCTTGGAACAACTCATTTACAGCCAGATCAGTTTGCAGTGTAGACATGTGCAAGGAACACAAACAGTTCTGGGGGTTCCTGCTGGAAGGTTTATAGGATCCAAAAGAATAAATATCTGTCCCACTTTTAAATTCAACCTCCAMAGAATAATAAAGAAGGAAAATAAAAATGTGTTAGCAAAACTTCACTGTGAACAGAGTTCTTGCTTTAGGCAGGATAGAGCTTCCCCCCCAGTACAGAATGTACATCTCAAGGTCTATTCAGTGGCCCTGTGGTATAGTACTAACTTTGTCTGTCTTCTTTCATGTTTTTTATCTGGTATTCTAAGAAAATGAGACTTGAACTATCACAGTAAGTTTCTCTTTCTGTCTCTGCTAATAATCCCTGAATTTCTTTTCCAGCTGAAACCATTATTTTACACATCTTAAATATATACTACATTTTCGTTGAAAATCTGCTTCCAGGTAGGAGTATAAGAGAGAGTGTCCCTATCTGTCTTTGCAGAAGGGAAGGTTCCACAGTGATACTCTTTAAACATCAGAAAATCTAAGCATGAAATGCAACCGTCTTAATTTATTGAGAGACACTATTCACRTGTCACTATTTTAGTCTATCACAGAACTACTTGCAAACTGTAGAATGAAAATATTAAAAGTCTGTGTTAACACAAATTAAATTATGCTTGTTTTCCATATGTGAACCACTGGTTCATATTTTCCTACATCTCAGTAACACTACAGTTATTTTGTATGAGGTCCAGGTTAGTAGTGATGAGGTTGCATCCAATTAGTACCACCTTACAGGGACAGATTTAAATAGAACAGTTTACTTCAGGCTGGTCTTTCTAAGTTATTATATTAGGTGAATGTCCCATTTAAGATATGAAAACACCTTACAAAAGAAAAAGCAATTTGACAAAATGACATACAGTTTAAAGTGAAGCAATTAAGAAYTTTCTTTCTGAAATTCTTCATCTTTGTGCTTTTTAGTACTTAAGTGGTAAAAATATTAACAATTTTTTTTTTCAAAGAATATTCTCATATACCCCTTTGTTAAACTCACAGATACAGTTCTGGTGAGCAGACAGCTGAGAGCAACTGAGTGTTCATTAGCTGTAGCAATATATTCTTCAGCTAGTTGCTCATGTTTCTCTGTTATTCCTGTATATAATTGAAGTAAACATTGGTTAAAGAATTCCAAGAAAATACCTGCAAAGGAATAGCACAAGTGTTTGATCCGTATATATGCCTACTGGAAAAAAATGCAGTCAGATTAATAGGTGGATATCTTGCTTCCATAATCTTGGAGACATATGCACATACGCTGATAAAAACCACTGAACTAAAGAAAAGATTGGCCACAACTATATCATAGTTTGCTCTTTCTCTTACTAAAGTCAATAACAAAATGTTTCCCACTTTACTGAAGAGGTGAAAGATTCACATAGATCTTAAGWGTTGTTAATATATTACTAAGAGGACTGTTAACATTTTTAATAAACAGAGATGACAGTTTATTAAGAAATCTCATTGTCTAAATTTCACATTTATGAAGGTGTCTTTTCTAGTGGGAATATTGTTACAGAGTTCACTCCAGGTATTCCCTAATCATGGAGATAAATCAGACAGACTTGCAGACATGCAACAGGTTTACTGTCTTGGGCCAAGCTGCAGCGGTTGGAAACTGCGCTGGAGACAGATACTCCCACATTGTCCCACTTGTACTTTCTGCTTGCCRTTTTATCCCCTTTCTTCATCATCCCTGTCACCACATTTACTGTCCTTCCAAAATAAGTGTCAGACTCCAATTTACTTCTTCCCTTTAGCTCTAGTTCACTGTCCCACACCCTTATTTGTAGTTGTGGTATGGTTGTCTTTAAAATTCTGCCTTAGTAATCTTCTTTGCTTAGTGCTTCCCCCTTTACTAGACATACTGCCATTTGTACAGTTCCAGCCTCCTCCTCCACTAACTTTTTTTGTGGCAACAGGTCACTGTTGGTCACCTGTACAAATTCTTTTATCAGTATTTTGTCAAAAATGAGAGATATCATTTTGCAGTATTTTAAACTGAATTTTTAATGATAAACCTGAGATAGAAGAAACTTCTGAATATTATGAGGGCTTTCTTAAATAAGCATGATCCTTTTGTTTACAGTCTAAGTCGAGACAAAAAAAGTAAAATCCTAGAGACAGGTTTTTAGAAACCTAGAATAAAAAAACATTAACCCTTAGAAACTGCTACTTCTGATCAAGTGTAAAGTTCTGTTTTTCTTTTCTCATTCTTTAGTTTTATCAAATGTACTCATTTCTTTTTATATACTACGAATCATTAAAAGCTTATAGCTATCAGTGGTTTTTTTTTTTTCAAAACATTTATCAAAAAATATGTCAAGATTATGTAAACCAGCATATTCATTAAAAAGTAATAAGCTGGTGAAGAACCATTGGAAATTGATTTTTGCTATCTCTGACTTAGTGCCAAAATTATGCATCAACAGCTGGAGTTTTCTGGCTTAGAACACTTAAACAGCAAAATTTCTTCAGTTAAAATAAAAAAGCTTCAGATCACATTGAAGTTAGAAAACATGGGAGGCTTAGCCTTGCGTGGTGTTTATGGTCAAAATCTACCTCAAAATCTTTAAGCAAATGCCATACCTAAGCATGAAATCTTAAATATAGCACCCTATCTGACTACAGCACCCTATCACTCAGCACTTCAGCTGATTCATTTCAAAAAAGCAGTTCTGAAATTATTTCTAGTTTGCATGAGGATGCTTGTCTCAAACATTCAGATTTTCAGAGCTGGCTGAGTGCTTGCCAAGCATATGTCAGCTCTAATACCTTGCAGATACTCTGGATGTTGTTATTGCCATGTTATTGCTCAGTCTAGGTCACCTTTTAGTATCAGTTCTTTTAAAATGTGTCCTTAAGTTGACAAAGACCTTACAGATGAATATCTACCTTATAAACCTTTTTTGCAAGGATAAATTAACCACAAGTTTTTTATTACTTAGGTAATATCACAGTGTCCTTGATAAGCTGGAGGGATGCCAACTGACACTATGCATCTAGAAAGAAGTCTAGTTGACAAGTAACCTCACTGTACGGTTTGTATGCTAACGATGCAAATGCAGTGGTTGGGGTTTTTTTAGTTACTTAATTCTTATTTGGTTCTTCATAATGTTCTAAAACATAGTCTGGAAAATTATCATCTTAGTAACAGTGGCATGTCTTGAGCTGACTTACAACCAGGGAGACAAATCTCCAGAGAGAGCATGAATAGGGATGATTTTATGAGTCAGTTTTATGTAGAATACCCTTACTGTCTCTCTCCCCTAAAAACAAAGGGCTGGAGCATGGAAACACATGAATAGGGTGAAATACTGTCTGTTTTGCTCCTTTGTTCATTCCCCTCCACAATTTATAACTTAATTCAGCCAGTCAGTTAATAGTTCAGGTCTCTCCTCTGGATCAGTATATATTAGGCAAAGACTTCTGAGAAGTCTGGGTTGGACTGTACGGTCTACAGAGGTCCCTTCCAACCTCAGCTAACCTCTGGTTCTGTGCAGCATTACTAGCTTGTATATCAAAATATTGATAGATCTTGTCATAGTGACAATGAGTATATTTTTCTATTTATATCTGATGGAAAGACTGTATTTATTTAGAGAAGAACTACAGAATCGTAAGTTCTGGGATATATCTTGCAGCTTAGAAGTTGTAGAAAGAATAAGTCATACCTGATTGTCAGCTAATGGAGTCCTTTTCTGTGATGCTTAGCTGATATCAGCCATAACAACCAGGATACTAGACCAGCTGGGCCATTTCTGTAATCTAGTCTGCCAGTTCCTATGCTACTAAGAGCACCATTTACTGCAATTTTAGCTCAGGTTTAGTATAAAGTTTCTATTCTCTACCAAATATTTGTGGTTTTGTTTTTTTTTTTTCTTTTTGTTTTCTTAAAACCATAACTGCATTTTGAATTTTTTGTTTCTTTTTTATGTTCTATATTTTTTTCATTCAAGTTTTTATGTCATCTTTCAGTTACTGAGATTTTTTTCTGTAAATTCAGCCTATGCTCTGAAAAGTAGAAACCTATTGTCACTAGTAAAACTTACATAGTCTCAAGTGTCACACCCAGGGAATCTGCAGGATTTTCCCATGGAAGAGCCCTGTAGGAGTTGAAGTACTGACTTGCCCTGTTCTTGTGTAAAAAGTAAATTCTTTTGTTGAATGGTTTGAGTAACTGATGCCAGTGACCATTTCTGAGTGCTTGTACCCAACCAAATAAAGACAGTAAGCTCTTATTTAATCTTATGGTCCTTCTAGGAAATCAATCTCTTTTAAGAAAGATTGCTAAAAATATGAAAAGTCTTAACAAATTAGATACAATTAGGTCCAAATATCAGTAATACAGAAAATAATACAAAAGCATTGAAGTGACAAAACCAATAACAGTGGCTGATATTTAGAAGGGTGGGTGCCGCAAAGCAGAACTGTGAAATTGGCCGGTAGATTCCTGCTTCCCTTAAGTAATTCTGTCAAGTGGTTATAAAGTTGTAGTTGTGGATCTGTAGAACAATCTTACAGCAGTAATCATGGGCAGTTTATTAGAAAGTTATGCAAAGCCATCTTGTAAATCCTTCTTTGCATACTACGGAGCTCATTCGAGATTGTAAGCAGTAAGAATCACTCTGTGGCAGCTATTAAATGAACATATCTATCTAGAAATAACTTTTCAAACATCGTTGCTGTGGAAGAACCAGCTGGCTCCAGAAGAATAAAGATTAGCTCAAGATCTGGTACAATGTGCTATGATAGATAGTATGGGTAATGACACTGACAGTTACAAATGCCTGACATTTTGCATTACAATTTTATTTCCAGCTGCTTCTTTTCCCTGCCCCCCTCCCCCCCCAGTCTGCAAGTATTCTACTCTGGATATTTTCACAGGTCTGAGTTTTCTTGAAAACTTTCATCTGAAACCATTCAGTTGTTTCCCCAGTGGCGTTAAAGGAACACTTATCATTATTCCATTTTTTTAAAAAATAGCTTTATTATATTTTTTTAAAGAGCTTCTCTGCTCCAAGAGCACTCATATGACATTTCGCTGATACTTTGCCAGTATATCAAGGAAATGTATTTGCTATTTCTTTAAAAAAAACCAAAACAAAACAACACGTAAGCTTGAGCTTTTAATTCACACTTGTTCACTAGAGATTAATTAGAGTTTGGCATCACATTATCTGAAAATTTATTCTTCTCTGTTCATATTCAACCAAGGCCATATGGGCTGAGCATGATTTTTTTCTTGTAATTGTTACTCCATGATGAAGATGTACATGATTTCCAGAACATCCAAGCAACTGGGTATTTCCTAACTCTTGTATTCTTGCTTTGCAGAACAAATTCTCTTAATGTAGCATGTGCATTTGTTTTTCTGTGGGGTTCTTCAGTGTATTGTACTTAATGCAAGTCGTCTGAAGGAAACACAGGGAATACTGGGAACTGAAGTGAAAGTGCACCCACTTTGCATTCTCCTGCTGTGAAATGCATCTGTACCATGTAGATGGCTAGGAAAGAGCATCTAAAGAGATCAGGTGATGTACAGTCAGGTTCTGTGAGCGAAGCACCATTTACACTGTTTCACACATAGCGCTCTGAGTGTATGTTCCTTACTGTTGTGACTACTGACTGTTTTCTAGTTTGGTGATTGTTGAGATAAACAGAGATCTATGCTGCTGTAGTATTAAATCACTTTTACAATTGTCCCCTCACATGTTATCAGTGTGTCTTATTCAGGGCTGATAAATTGTGGTTCATAAGAATTTTTCTTTACAGAAAAAAAGGGAATGAAATGGAAAACACTGACAGATATACAAATTGCAATACTGCTAGTGATGTGACACTGCTACAATATGATAGTCCAGATGTTCATTATCCTGAAAAGCTAAAAATAACCTGCTTATTAATGTGTCATTGCTCTTTGCTTCACACAATGCTATCTTTCCTTGTAATAAATTGATCTTAAAAAAATTATAATCATACTGCATCAGAAAAATTGCTTGCAAACCTCATATATAAGTTGTCAGTTCAGAGTATTAGAATAGATAGATGTAATCGTTAATAATGTAATTTTAATTTTAAAAGTCTATTTGCAGTAAGTATATCATTATTACTTCACATCTTAAAATTAAAATGTATTTTGTGTTATCTCTTACTAATTTGCATTTAAAATTAGATAACATGCTATGCATAGTTAATATAGAGGAACATAATCAACCTCTATATGCTCAATGTCTTCTTCAGCATTCTAATCTAAACACATTCAAGATATATAATTACATGCAATTATAAAATAATTAAATAGCTGTTTTTATTATATATTGATTACAACAGAAGCCTATATGGTTTATCAACAACTACAGAATCTATCTATTCCTAAGTGAGAATTCTCATGCTTGCTACTCTTTGAAATAGGTTATTAAAAGAGAGTAACTTAACAGAAAAACATCTGTTCAGCCTATTAATAAAAATAAATAATCTAGAAACAATGCAAAAGAGTATTTGGGATTCTAAATTTAAATGGTCTTTTAAAATTTTGCTATATCAAACAATAGAAAGATAGCTAGAGGAAGTATATACAACATTACCATTTGAGAATGTTGTAAAGAATAAAATAAAGCAAGATTATGTAGTTATCCCATTAAAAAAAAATATTTATTTTTAACAAAAACTTTTCACAGCTGTACTGTACTTTGATGTAGTAGAAGGTGGGTTTTTATGGGGGGAGGACTCTAGAATATTAATGATTTATACAAATATATTACATTCTAAGGATTAAACTCTCATATAATCCTATTGAAATCAATGGGATTTCATTAAAAATTACTCTGACCATCCAGAATTTATAGATATTTAAAAGATATCTGGTGATTTTCTTTCATCAAGCTTTAAACAAGAAATTAGTAATGTTTACAGGGTAAAGAGGATACACTTAATCAGTATTTGCTATTTGAAGGAAAAGACCCTATAGTCTCAATACATTTCTAAACCACCAACTCTGGTTGTTTCAAAGCCCATTTTCTTAGGAGTCTGAGCCCTTCCTGATGGTCGCTGCTGGTGGCTTCTGCTCCTCAACAGAACCCTTCACACTCATTTCAGACCATGCTGCAATCCAGTTGTTTCTCCTCTCATTTTTGGATCTCCTGCTGGAATAGGTCAGAGGTCACGTAGGTCACAACAAGGGACATTTTGTTCTGACGTAGGCACTAAAGAGGGCTCATATCTGAGCTGTACATGTTTGCAAAAGAGATTCTCCATTCCAGTTTTCAGTGTCAAAAGTGTAACAGAAACATCCTGGTGCATAAGCCACACATTGGATATAGACAATGCCAACACAGCACCTCTGTGTCTAAGCAAAATTCAATTTTACTTTATTAAGAAATAGAACATTTTTTAAGTTTTCATGTTGTGTTTTGGTTTGGTTTGGTTTGGTTTGGTTTGGTTTGGGTTTTTTTTCTGCAGGAAAGGCAGAGTAATTGGAAAAAGGAAGGATAATCTATGTGATCTGGAGAATGAGATCTGAAGAATCAAGCTTATTGCACCTGCTGTCAGCAAGGAGGGAATAGGACTCTGCTGCCATTGAGAGAGGACCCTACCGTCCTTTCCAAGGGCAGACACTTTGTTAGACATTGTCACCTTTTGCTTGGTTTAAGGCACTCCTGTAATAGCAGTGAGAGAAGGAGCAAACCTAATATATAAGGCTTGTCTATTACATACAGACCCACCTAAAGATTTTGGGGAAAAAATATCATTCCGGTTGCATAATTAGGTTTTCTTATGAAACAAAAAGAGATGTAATAAAGATACTTGTGTAATGACAACTTAAAAAGAGTGACATTTTCTATGAGGGTTTTTTTCAGCAGCTTCAGAAAGCATTATGTAAAGGATGAACAAAGATATTTTGATTTTCCCAAGATTGGAAAAAGTGACTGTTAAATCCAGGGGTATGTGGAAGTGACTATGTCCTCAGACAAAATCCAATCAACAGCAATCAAACCTTTCAATTGTGTAATAAAGTCTTGAGAAGATGAAGCTTTGCCACCGAAATCTGACATTGTTTTCCATTAAATAATGAAGCAGTTATTGCCACAGTCAACCAATGTCAAACAGCAGTGAGTAAGGACAATCCTTCACCTATCATTGTCTCATGTTAGTGCATTTTCCTGAAGTACTTGAAACACTGGACAACAGTATACATAAACCATAACAATTGGAATATTACAACAGATTTACTTTGGCAATGAAAAAATTATTTACTTGGCTTACATACTTGTTTATATTTTATTCTTTCATGAATAACGAAATGGTTACCAAAATACCTGCCCTTTATTGTTTTAAAGTCTGCTCTGAAAAGCAGGTAGAAATTGTGGATTATATATACTCCTCTCCACACAGAGACACATGAAGGAATTAAAAAAATAAAAGCAACAGTCCCTGAAAAACTCTGAAAAAAGAGTAGGGATAAGAGAGCAAAACTTCAGTGAGGTCCTGGAAATTCTGTAAAACTGGATATCATTTATTTGTCATAGGCTTTATCTTTCCATCTTCTCCCTTTAATCCCTACTGCCTCACAGCTACTGATGAAATCACCTCACAATACTCAGTATTCATTGTCTCCATTTGCATGCTTTTTTGTTCATTTCTTTATATAGTGGCTTTGAAACTTGAGTGAATATGCAAGCTGAAAGAAAGGATTCCTCTTGTCTACCTTAAAACAACCTAGAGGATAAATATCTATGTCCCAGCTAATCACTCTGTTCTCTTTATAGCCTATAAAGAGAAATAGCCACTTTCAAGGCTTGATTCACCTGACCTTTTTTAGGTGTTTGCTTCAGAATGAGATGAATCATCTCTTGCAAGCACCTATTCTCTCCATTAGTTATAAAGGGAGTTTAAATTATTAGCTCGGATGTAGTCATCAACAGCATGAATGTCTAAATTTGGTCAGATTGAATATCTGTCACTGTGGCACAGATATTCATTGCCGTTGTCTCAATTTGTGTGCTTTTTTGGTTATTTCTTTATATAGTGGCTCTGAAAACTTGAGTGAATGGGATAAGCTTACTTCTTTCTCTTACTCTCTCATGAGCTTCTTCCTCTAAAGTATGATGACTACTGATGGACTAGATGACCTTTAAATGTCTCTTCCAACCCAAACTATTCTATGGTTCTATGATGTCTTAAATATTCACTACAGTTACAGGACTTGAATCAGAAGTCTCCTTAATCACCAAGTAAAAACACCACAATGGGAACCTGAGGCAGAGACTAAAACCTAAATCGACGAAGTCACTTTCTCCTCTTATGGTCACTTTTGACCAAAAATCAAATCTGAGAGATTTCATTTAAAAAGGAAAGTTTTATAAAATTATGATTTTAAAATACAAATCCAGAGCAGAAAATGATCTCAGCTAACATAATAAATTCACAGTAGAGAGGAAGACTGTTTATTTAACATTTGTGATGTTTCTTATTATAGAGGAAATTAGCAACTTAACATTTTCTGAAGAAGTTAATGCTTCTGTCTTTTATTAACATATTTTATAGTTTCTAGGACAATACTGACTGAAAATGGACCTATGGCTTTGTAAAGACAGATTGTTTACAACACTATGAAATAATCTGAGAGAAAACCTCCTAGCAACTAAAAATTCAATAATAATTAAGTTTGTTCTTAAGAATTTAAGTGAGAGATTTTTGACAGTATTTCATTAGTGAATGTGAAACATCTAATGAGAAGAAAATGAAGAAAATAAGAACTATGCCTGTCTTCTAGCAACAGAACTCAGAGAGAAACTTTAAGAAAGACAATGATCAGTTAAGAAGGACATGAAATGGAGAACACTGTAACTACTTGTATATCTTTCTTGCTACATCTATCTTTTTAGTTATCATTTTATGACCAAACTAAACGACATTTTAAATACATATCTCTAATATGAGTCTCTGTGATAAATGGCTGAAAGTGACAAAGAACTGTGATTTACTCCACTTGTTATCCACTATGCAAGAAGGGATGCAAATATGCAGTGACTGTGATTAAATGGTAATGTAAAACCTCTTAAGAAACAGGGAGTATTTGGGTTAGATTTTATTTTTATATTTATTGGCTAAGGAATTATCAGCAGCCTACTAAAAAAATTTAAAAAAATAAAAAAATAAAAAAATAAAATGTAAACAGGATGTCTATTTGTTACTGACAGGCTCTGGTTAATCCATTGCCCTCAAAGCAGATAATTAAAGGATTTTAGATGTGTTGCTGGTGAATTCAATTTGACACATTAGAGTTTATAATCCCTGTGACCTCAATTATTGAGTATGAATGATGGCAAACACTACTAATCCAAATGCCTGGTGTCTTAATTTCTTTACAAAATCCAATACTTAGTTAACTAGCTGTGAATGAAGGTTATCTGAATCACAAAACACCCCAGCCTTCATCTTTCAAAAAGGAGGGAAACAAAAAAAAGGCAATTGTCCTGCCTGTGAAGGTCACTGCTTTAACAATGTGCATCGCTTATGCTCTGAAATATACAGAAAAGAAGATGCAAAAGGTTTTGTCCTTAATCTTTATGTAAACCAGGGGAAATTGATAGAACATTTTTGTTTTAGAGAGATACTGATTCCTTATGTTTTCTGTTTTGAAATCTTCAGTAAGCCTATGAGTAACGTTTCTGTGTTACAGTAAAAGAATCTTTGATAACTTTGAAGAAACATGCAATGAAGCAGGAATTGCTGGTCAAAACTGAGAGTCACACTCTGAAGTAGTAAAGTTCTATATTTCAGTTAAAACAAATTTCCAGTGTATTTCAAATTACTTTCTTGAAGTTGGTATTTTCAGACTTGAAAGTTATTAAAGAATATGGAAAAGGTCCAGGTTGGGTGAATACCTGAATTAATTTATGCTTTCAGTGAGAAGAACGAAATTTGCTAGGAAATTTTCTTTTCTTCTAGATCATGAAGAGAAACATATCCCACTGAATTTACTGAATACCATACAGTAGATATATATTACATGAATTACTTACTAATTGCATTACTCCTTCTAGAATATGAATTGTTGTAATTACTGATGCTAAAGCCAGGGAGGGAACATGCTACAACACTGTTCGTGACATGGTGTATTCCCCACTTCTATTTGTTTTGCTACGAGGAGCTGCTGAACCACTCTCAACTTTTCTGTCATTTGCAGGTTAATTATTGAGATTCAGGCTTTTTTGAACGTTTGCATCTCTTTTTGTACTGCATTGCAATAGCTGTCCTATAACTTCGTGTGCCTTTCATGTAAATCTTCTTTGCACACACTATGCTTCCAGCTTGCTTACCTCACCCTATAGCTATACCAGCACATCTTCATGAAAGGCTATTCATCATGTGAATCCTTGAATCCTTAGATATCATTTTGCCACTCTGACATCAAGATGGCAGTTAACACTGTGACTGAAGCAATCTATCTCCTGCTGCGATGGCGCATGTGACCCTTCCCAGTAATGAGGATCCAAAGAGATTTAAATTAGGCTATGGACTCCAAGGATTAGTGTTCTTCATCAACCACCTGCAAAATGGACCTTAAAGGAAAGGATAGATGTCATAATTTCTACCCTGGGGGCAGTAAGATCACCAAGTACCATGTGAGAATTTACTTGAGAAATGGATTGTCTACATGTTGAAATAATGTAGCTCAAAGGCAAGTAGGGATTTTCTGGGTTTGAATAGATGGGGAAGGGAGCTCTTTTGTCTTTTTGAATCCACAGCAGAAAGCCCTAGAACAAAGATGATAAATAATAAATAATGTGGACTGTGACAAAAACACCTTTTATAGTCTTTGGCTGTCTCTGACTCTGGGACAGAGGCCAGGATGTCTTGATTGACTGTACAGCACTGCACAGGGCTAAAGGCTCTGTTGTGGTCTTGTGCAAAGATCAGCAAGACATTGGCTCTGTAAAAAAAAAAAAAAGATTAGCAGCATGCATATATATATGGCATTGCATCAATAGGGCAACACATATCACTGATCCCTTATGCAGACATCTTTACTATTTTTTATTTTAAGCAGTGTTGCTCAACTCTTTCCCAAAATCAACCTTGGCAGTCCATCAACCTTGTTATAAAAGCAAAGACTCTGGGACATGTCATAGTAAATGAAGACTTGGTCACCTCAAGCTTTCATGTCACCTTCCTCACCTCTAAACAATTACCTGTTAACATCGAATTATAATAAGATGCTATGTTTTTTCACGTGACATAAGATTATAGTAAGTATAATGTGGGGCAAAGTTGTCCCTCTGGAACAAGGGCTTGACATGATATATGAGGGCAATTCTTGATGCATTGTAGGATACCTTCAAGTATTGCAGTTGCAGAAAGTGGTGCCTTTTGTATGCATATTGTGCAAGCCCTGACACAGACTCCTTTTTGGTCTCTGTCGAGGAACCAGCCATCTACTGGTCTGCAAAATAATGCTATCTGCATACTTATTAATAAGTATTGAAGCCTGAAAGCAAGATGGAAGCAAAGAACGTGGATGCAGTGAGTCAGTACCTTTGCAATCTCCAGACCAAAATATTTTTACCAGAATATGTCTACAAACTCATAAGTTAGTAAAACACTTTTCCTCTCTTCTTAGGCAAAATGTCTCTCACTCATAATACACTACATAAAGGAAAATCTCACGCTCTCAAAAGACTGTTATTGGCTATTTATGTGAAACTGTTGTTGTTCTTTGAAATAAATTATGCAAAAAGTGGGTTTATTCCTGCTACACCGAAATCACCATCTCATCACACATTCTAAGTTTCTACACTTTGAAGTAAGCAACATGGTTTCTTTGTGTCTGATAGGCATCCACATTTATGCTTGCATATATGGTTCTATTGATGCTGATGATTGCACTAATACACAGAGACTGAAACCATCTTCTAACAATTTCAGTGAAGACAGCTGTTTTCTTGACTTTTTTCATCAACCTTCAGCTACTGCACTCAATACAGGTAAACAATTATAAAACAACATGATAGAAATTAATGTTCACATGAATGTCATTGTGAGTAGAAATCCGTCTTTCATCACACTGCTTGAGTATTGCTATGCAGCACTAAAAAGCAGGGTCGTCTATTGCACTGAGCTACTAAATTCCCAGCAAGGAAGAAGCAAGAACAGCTGGAACAGAATGCTAGTTAATTAAAAGTCCCTTTAAATCAATGAGGAATTTTTGAAGTGACTTCAGTGATACCTGAATGAGGCCTAAATACCATGTTGGCTTCGACTTAATAAACAAGTAGTAGTAATAACAATACCGTCACTTCAACAAAGTATCTCTGGTCCACTGTGATTATATTTATTTCCTGTATTAAGTGAACTTCTATGCTGAATTATGAAAGACTGTTTTCCATGCTGTTAGAACATACTGAAAAATTAAGAATTTTTGCTTAGATATTATTAGTCCTTGTTAAAGAAACAGCACAGTTATTATTATTATTATTGTTGTTGTTGTTATTATTATTATCCTTCATKAATTCATTGTGTATGCCATTTTCATTTTACAGTTTGTGTATCCTACTTTTTGAATACTTCTAGAATCAGATTCCTTAGGCAGCCAAAAATGATCTTTTAATCTCCCTGCCAAGACTAAGTAGGCTGTTAATCAAATAGCAGAAAAAATCAACACCACAAGCACTTTGGACTGGAATGAGTACGTAAGAAAGAGATGATACTAAATTTTCTGTGTAGGTAAGGTTTTTGTTAACAGGATGGCAGGGTTGATTCTCAGCTGCTATAGATCACTCCTACAACACAAGTTGTCCATTGACCTTGACTGGCTACTGAAGATGGCACTGAGCTGTAGGTTTGTGCTCCTTACTACGTTATGAGTAAATAATGTGTTTGTGCAAGACAAATTTCAGTAAAGCATTTATATTTGATAATATTTTTAGAATATTTGCATGGGTTTTTTACATGTTTTTAGGTGGTATAAATCTAAAGACTTCATAAAAACCAGTACCAAATCAGATATTGTCATTTACATCCTTTCACTAATATATGTATAACTACATAAAATGAAAATAAGAATACAATTTGACCACAAAATTTGTATATAACAGTACAACATCTTCTAAATAGAAGTATTACATCTTTACATAAAGACATACCATGGAAAGAAATAAACCTTATAAAGTGTTAGGAGAAAAGTTTTGAAATAACCCAGAAATAGTGCTTAAAGATAATTTTCAGGTAGAAATGAAAAAGCAGTTTGTAAGAAGTAAATGATACTTCTGGACTTTTATTTCCTTTTGTTTGAGCAGCTTCACATTGCAAATAAGAAAGGTATATTGATTTTTTTTTTTAATATAACTTTGGTTTTGAAAATAATATTGAAGTTCGTAAATATATATGGTTTACAAATATTTGCATTCTATAATTGCTTCTACAAAGGACTGGAAAGGTTGAAAGAGACTAATTCATTTTTCCTTCTGCAAAGAGCAGTAGAATTTTAAGTAGCTTCTTTTCCCACTCTTCAGTATCTGATATGTGATCTTTGATCACACTTCCAATCCCCTCTTCAAAAAAGCTCACATGTGAAATGACGAAAAATAAATAACCACTATATTTAGATAATAGGAATTTCTGAAAGTACTATGTGCAGTGCAAGGTTCTGCATGCATGCCATAATGGATTGTTAAGCAGGGTTTGATTTCATGATATTTCAATGTCAGATTTAGAAGAGGAATTATAAAGTTATTTTGGTGGTATTTAACACAAGTTGCATTAATTTAGGAAAACTCAAGGTTAGGTCTTTTGTTTGGTACTACACAGGATCTGCTTGTGTGCAAAATGCATATTTATATGTTTAAATGGATGTATAGCAAATGACTAAAAATGGGTTTGTTATGCAAAAAGTTGTGTGATTCATTTACCATGAACATCTCTCAAAATCATCATAAGTTCAAAATAGACTGTCTAAAGTTGAGTAAGAAAAATTTATGCAAAGATTGGTTTTACAGCAGATTCCATGTTGATTTATGAAGGCATTAATTCGCCATTTAGGTCTTAAATTTGACTATTAATAATTCTTGACATTCAAAAGATAATTCTTTTTTTTTGCTATTAAAACAAGTCTTGTGACTTTCTTAAAAATATGACTTTGTAAATGTGTGCATTTCTTTAAAGAGCAATGCATTTTTAACAGTTTTTAAACAAAAAGGACTTGAAATTACTTTTAAAAAGATTTTCTTTTTTTTTTTTTTTTTAATTTATGGAATTTTTATTTTGAATAACTTCCTAATGTCAAAGTCATCAGCCCACTGAAACATTCCATAAGTAATGTTCATTAAGTTGTCAAATTATTATTAAAATACCAGTTTACAGACTCATTGAAAAAGTGTTCCCATATATTTTGGCTACCATATAACTGAGTAATTTATAATTTATTTGAGTAAGAATCAAAATGTACTAATCTTCATAAAGACATTGCATATTTTCCAGCTTTTAGTTGATGTGTCATACGCAAAATTACATATTTTCTTGGAAACAGCTTTAAAAGAATTGTTTAATTTATAGGGTACTTAATTCTTATTTAAGGGCAAAGGAAAGTTCATTTCAGTTTAGAACTTTATCACAGAAAATAAGCAGAGGTAATCACATAATTGAGCAATACGATGATAAAGATAACCGTGTAAATGAAATGCTTTGGGCTATTGTTGGAAGCCAAAGAACAAACAGGATCACTTGGTAGTTTAACAGCRGATATATTGTCTACAGATGCCTTTGGGAAAAGAAACATTACATCCTCTTTAATACTTTTATATAGCATGATTTTCTAAGAGCCTTAAAGCTGTTTCATTCTAACCAAATGTATCTCATAATATCCCACTGAGACAGGTAAAGGAATAAATTCTATGTATATGTCATAGACTAGAATAAAATGAAAAAAGACTGCAAATAACAACATCAACAACAAAGCAACAGATAAAGATCACACAGGAGAATGAACTGCTCTAACTTCAGAAAAGGAGTGAGAACGCTACAGTAAGCAATGCTGGTTGACACCTGAGGCCCAAAATAACATTCAGAGAACCCATCAGAAAGAAGATTGGAAAAGTGAGTGACAAGATAGGTAAGAGTTAAATGAAAGAAAAAAGGAGAAAACCATGTGAATAAATACAGGAATACTGGTATACAATGACGGTGACAAAAAGCATATTAAATCTGAAGAGGGTTTCTTTTCTACTTCGCAGATTGAACATCTACATTGGGATGTCAAGAAGATATTATGTAGTATTCATAAACTAAATAATTTTTAAAGTATGGGGTTTAAATACTGGATGAAAACTAGTGGATTCTGAATAAAACTTTGTTTTACCAAAAAAGAAGAAATAAGATTTTCAGCTTTTAGCAGTTCTCTCAGTATCTTTAGAGCATTTCAAAAATTTGTTTTCCACATATCTTTGATGATTAGAGACACAGGAAAAAAAATTTTGGCATCAGAAATATTGAAGAATCTTTGACACAATGTCATCTTTATTTATTGGAGGTTGTGCTAGAGAACAAACTCAGACAGAAAATAGGAAGACTGATTTTAGAAATGGTTTATATGCACACACACAGAGTGCAGGAACAGACAAAAACAATGACAGAAAATTGGCAAAAGAGCACAGAAATATACTGCTTAATGGTAAAATAACTGGTGAAAATGAAACCCTATTTCTAATTGGGAAAGCTGTGAAGCCTCCAGCATTCTGTAACATTTCAGTTCCAGATTTGTCAGTTACAGAAGGGTTGGATGACATCTGTCATAAAAGCTGAATTTCTAATTTAGTTTAATAGAAAAATGAGTTGCAAGAGTGTCATCTCCTGTTCTTTAAGTACTGTGTTGTGAGTGGAGTTGACGTGAGTCTTTCGAATATAAGACTAACCAGACTTCTTGTGAGCACCTCTTGTGAGCAGCAGTAGAGGACGAGGGTTATGAAGGTATTTTAAACCTTGTGCTAAAAGTTTTTAATGACAACTCTGATAACTTAAATGGAAATAATGATATTGAAAGTGCAATATTGCCTAGAAAGCACATCAACGTGTTTGACCCTTTGCCCTGAGGATGCTCTAAGTTGATAGACAGTGAAGACTATGACAATACCAGAATATTTAATTGTAATTTTTTAAAAAAAACAATTGGCCTTGCACTCAGAGCTCAGCTCTAAGACAACAGCAGGTCACCTGCATTGCAGTGGATAAATTAATAACATAGCAAATAACAGCATATCATGACTGATACTACTATTCCAGTTAAAAATGAGCTTCCTTTCTGTAAGGAACTTGAAGGCACCTGGAAAAATAGTTGTTTTCCAAAGGCACGGTTTGATATTAAAATATATACAAACCTAAGAATATAAAAGGAAGAAAATAAAAATAATGTATGTTAGTGCTTGTCTACTGCATTAAAACTTATTTTCTATGAGTCAATGTCCAAGATATTTCAGAATAGCAAAGAACTGTCCTTTGATAATTTTAAATTGCAAGGGTATAAATGATGAATAGGAAGGTTTTACTTCTTCCTGGAAGTCCACAAAGGTAATAGTATTTTGCAGTTCTGTAGCACAACGAACAAAAGTGAGTGATCAATCAGGTACAAGGTGCAACATTATAGTTTTGGTGTTTTTTTAGGTTTAGGGTTTTTTTTCAGAATAAGGGAAGAAGAAATATTTGAGACATATTTTAAGTTTAATCTTAATGAATTTTGTAGGATGTTCAGAACACAAACCTTTTTCTCCCTTTCTCCCTCAAAGCACAAATTAAAAACTTAGAAGGTTTGCCAGAAGGCAAAGATTCCATAAAATTGATATGCCCCCACCAAAAAAAAAAAAAAAAAAAAAAAAAAAAAAAAAAAAAAAAAAAAAAAAAAAAAAAAAAAAAAAAAAAAGGTGAGAAAATGAAAATTTGACCAAAAGTTAAAACATAAACAAGAAGTTTTAACTTCTTAACATGCAACAATAAGGAGCACGATTTAAGAAGAACACAGTTTTGCAGAAGTTTAAGGGGCTTCTGTTTAATTACTACCAATATGCTTTTTTTGAGGCTTTTTCAATGTATTTAAATGAAAGAGAACGCAGTTCCAGTGGGGGAAAAAAAAAATTAATTTCTGATTGAGATGAATTCATAAGCAGTGTCAGGCCCTTGGGGACACTACCATTCTTACTGTCCCTGCTCAGCCTCCCCGGGGCCTCTCCCCAACCTGTCCACGGCCCAGGACCCCATGTTACCCCCCCCAGGGATCCCCTTACTGTGCTCATGGCCCAGGACCCCATTTCAGCCCCCCAGGGCTGTCAGCCCCTGCCCCATAGATGTCGCAGCAGGGCCGGTCTCCAGCTCCCCACAGCCTTGCCCTGCCTGGCCATGGGCCTCCCGAGCTGGGCCCATGTCCCATCCTGGCCTGGGCCCACATCCCATCCCGGCCTGGCCTTGGCCCATACCCATCCCCATGGAGGTGCCCGATGCCCAGGGCTGGGGCTGCCCCAGTGCCTGCTGGCTGCCCTGCTCCTGGGCAGTGGGATGGGTCCTGGCCAGAGATCGCCCTGCTACCAGCACCCCAGACTCCTGGGAGCAGCAGGCTAAGAAATGGCACTGATCAGGCTCAATTCAGAGGGACTGGATATCCTGGAAAGATATGAAAAAAATATTTCAGTGTAGAAAGAAATTAGTAAAGACATCAGGGAGATAAAATAAAATCATATTACTTTGTTAAAAATTAAAGCTATCACACCTGGTGAAAAATTATGTGAATGATAACTGTCCAATGGTTGGGGGAAAATGAAAAGTCAAAACACTACGACAGCAAGTTGTGAAAATGCATGGCAAGTTAGACAGGTATTTTTTGTATTATATTCTAGTAAAGAAACAAAAAATCTAGATGATAATGCCATTTCAGCTAAAATTGAATTACTTTTTATCTCAAAACTTTTTTTCCACACAGTCATGTGGAACCCCTACATTGATCTCTGATTTTTTTTTTTTTTTTTTTTTCTCTTAGTTATCAGAAAAGAGTTGACCACCTTAAAGTTATTCTGGGATAAGGAGGTTGACAAAGATATTTCCTTCCTTCCTTCCTTCCTTCCTTCCTTCCTTCCTTCCTTTCTTTCTTTCTCTCAGCTGTTTGAAATATACAGACATCCTTTGATCATGCAAAGTGTTACTTTGGGATACTATGAGCCCTGTAACGTCAGAAAGTTAAGTTCTGTGGCACAGAATTGATTAGGACAAAATGTTAAATGGAAAAAGGTGGTGTCAAGGAAGGATTTAAGAGGCAGAACATTGCTTCCTTAAGTTACTAGTGTAGATATACACTCTTCAGCACTGTGGCTCCTTTAAAATGTAAAACAGGTACTTGGTTCAATGCACAATAATATAGAAATTCTGTTATATGACTCAGTATTTCAGCAAGGGTTATAAAGGTGAACGAAGTGCCCAAACCTCTGTTTCAATAATTACAGATTTCCTTTATTCCTGGGGAAAAAAAAAAAAAAAAATTGTGAAACAAATCTCAGAGGTATTTCATCAGGAAAGTTATTTTTCTTCCCAGTTCTATATCCAGTGGACACCCAACCCTATTTACAACAAATTAAATAATGTTGTGTTGCTTCCTAAACTGCAAATGTCTATCCATACACGTCTTAACCTAAACCTTCCTTTAAAACTGTCAGCAAAAAAAGTACAGAAGGTCCCATTGTATCCTCAAAACCAAACTCTAATACACACTTAAACACCTGCCAGTATACCAATCTTCACTGATTCCTGAAAAAAGCTATAGGTCAAACTCACAGGATATTGGAAGTGTATAGAAACATATAGAAGAAAAGAAATGTGATACAAAGGTCCTGGATGTCCTGAAAGACTTAATTTTGAGACAAATTTTAATGTGAGACTCAATGTCATTTCAGTAATGGTATGGACCTGTTCACAAAAAGTCCAAGGGAAGACAATAAGAATATTTAAAGATGTACAAAATTTGACCTGTGAGCAAAACTTGAAATTATTGGTGTTACAATCTACAGAAGTGAAAAAAGAGATAAGAATGTGTTGCAGTTTTACCTCGGTAGGCAGCTCAGACCCACATTGCCTCTTGCTCATTCCCCCTGGTGGGATGGGGGAGATAATCAGAAGAGTAAAAGTGAGAAAACTCGTGGGTTGAGATAAAGACAGTTTAATAGGTAAAGCAAAAGCCACACACGCAAGCAAAGCAAAACAAGGAATTCATTCAGTCCTTCCCATCGGCAGGCAGGTGTTCAGCCTTCTCCAGGAAAGCAGGGCTCCATCACGTGTAATGGTTACTTGGGAAGACAAATGCCGTAACTCCGAACGTCCCCCCCTTCCTTTTTCTTCCCCCAGCTTTATATGCTGAGCATGCCGTCATATGGTATGGGATATCCCTTTGGTCACTTGGGGTCAGCTGTCCCAGCTGTGTCCCCTCCTAGCTTCTTGTGCACCCCCAACCTAGTCACTGGCAGGGCAGTGTGAGAAACAGAAAATGCCTTGACTCTGTGTAAGCACTGCTCAGCAGTATCTAAAGCATCTATGTGTTTATCAGCCCTGTTTTCCATACAGCCCCATACTAGCTAGTATGAAGAAAATTAACTCTATCCCAGCCAAAACCAGTACATAATGGTAAAAAATTGATGCAAAGAGGAATGGAATAAATTTTACTCTGTGAATACCAGTTTCTATAGAAGATTTAGGGAAAAGTGAGAAAACTTGACAGATGACTTCACACAGAGACTGTAGAAAACACATTTTGTCAATTTAAGCACTTCTTGATTTCAATTAATATTTATTTTATCTTTTGTAAAATATTTTCACATAAATGAAGATGCATTATAAGCATACTTAGAAAAATATGTACACAATGCTTCAAGTTCATCTGACTATTGGTGACCCATCTGGAGTTTCTTTACAGCCCAGTGGAGAGAACTCTAGAAATGCCCATTGTCTTGGTTGGACTACCTCTCTAGATAATGTTCTTTAGTTATTAATATGAGTCTAATATGTTTGGAATTAAGTATATATTGATTTTCTTTTTGTTTGCAGTATAATATATATATATTCCTATGTACAAGTGTTCTGTGATATCAGATGTATATAAAATGAAGACTTAAATATATTGATAAACATTTTTAACATGCACACATAAATACACACACGTAAGTGAAAGTTGATTTGCATAAAAATTAAGCTGTGCATGCCTATTTTTTCTGATAGTTCTGTTTTCATTTGCATACATAATGAATTTCAGCATGTTGAAATATAGCATAGTTGTTTTGTAGAAGTTCAATAGAGAGTGTTAGAGAGTGTCATCCAAAGAAAATGTGCAAGAGGAAGATGTTTGGCAGAACACCTTCAGAAAACCTATAAAACAGAAAATTCTTAAAAAGATAATAAAACTACATTTTCCAAGAACACTAAAATATTTTCGGACTTTTTGTCATTCCACCAAAATATTACTCAGTAAAACACTAYGCTGGGAATAAAAGAACTTTTTTTGTTTGTTTGATTTATTTTTCTTTTTTTCATGTTGATAAGGGATATACAAATACCATGTATAAAATCAGGAGAACGGACACATTAATGCTAAGGTAGACTCCTAGAAATAGTTGCATCTGTTCTCATGGGTGATGACTATCAAATGAAAAATGAACAAAAAGTGACCAATATTTGTACTTAGTTTCAGAAAATAAATTCTGACTGCTTGTATTTGTGGTTTTGTCTGTACCAAACTTTTAGTTGATACATTTACATGGAAAGGAAAAAAAAACATGGCACCTTTCATTAAATATTTCATACCTACTGCTACTCAGACAGTTGTATTTTATAATACACTTAAACTTCCTTAAATGTACTAAAAATGTGGACAGAACTATATGAGGTAAGAGAATGAATATTAATACCATTTGATTATGTTGCCAGTGTACGTATATATAGCCAGGATAACTATGTATAGGAGGGATCCTTGGGTGAAAGATATTGAAGCAGGGACACTCTCCTCCTGTCAAAATCATCCTGATGTAGAAGGATGAAATCCTATTAAAAGTATCATGAAGGTGGGTAATGGTTATGACAAAAGTTGATGCTGAGATTACATTGCTGCTTTTCATTTATTATTATTTAGGAATGCAAATATTCTTTGTACTTAATGAATAATGAGGTATGCTGGAAGAAAATTGGTTGTATTGAATGTTAATCTGTTAATGTTAGCATATATATGTATAAGTTAGCAATAAATGTAGGGAAGTATGTTCTTCTCCTATGGGAAGTAATGTAATGCTTTATGAAAATATATGACAATATATTATAATACATAATAAGAATAATTTTCATTTTTATATGAATCATAAAAAGATGTTCCTATAAAATTACAATCTCCAGTACTACTAAAAATCAAGTGTGTATATACTACTAGAATTTGTGATTTTACAAAATATGTTTTTTCTTACTCCTCGTAATAACCTTGTGGGGAAAAAAAATCATAGACCACTTCAAATAAATAGCTCTAACAGCTGTCATGTGCTTGAACTTACTATAGTTTTACTAAGTGCATTAATTAGCTAAATACAATGCAACGATATGATGACAAAAGACAATGTGATGATGTTCAAGTGCAAGGAAAGAGAAAAAATCACATCTATGTAATTGTGCAATTGCACAATATTGGGATATAGAACTGGAACATTCATATCTTGGAATTTGTAAGCAAACTCAATGGAAATGTCATCCTGAATTAGGATCCTCTAAAGTTATTAACAGGCACTGAAATGTTATAGACTCTTCAAAAGAAGTTTGGAAGTCTACCTTGCCGAACAATGAACCACTTTTGCTTAGTTGCAATCTCTCAAATATGGCACTGGCTTTAGGACTCATTTCACTTTAAGTGTTCTTAGAATAAGTGCCCACCTCTGAGTTTTTGTCTAGTTTGTCATTATAGTTAACAAATACATAGATCTTGATTCAGTTGCCTATACGTAGACTTCTATTGCCATTTGAGTTACTTATTTTATTCCTTGTCTCCAGCTACTGACCCAGTAGGATCTCCTATAAATACTGTCACAAACCTATCCAGATTTATCAAATGGCACATGTTGCTCTGATCTGCTCTAAGATCTTTGTCTAGCCTCTCGAGTGTAGTAAAAGCACATAGATATTCTGTAGAACATATTTGTCATCCCGCGTCATATTTGCAAAACTTGTGTGCACAGATGTGTCACTAGAAGATAACAATGTGTGGGCATCTGAATCAAAGCTAGTCAATACAGTAAGTAGAGACCAAAGAGCTATTAATCTCCTTCTGAAGGGGACACTTACATTTAGTTAAATGAATCGTAAAACAAGCATTACTGACTATATTTGCAATTCAGTTCTATTGTTCAATTCAGTTACCCACACAAGTGTCATTTAGAATCATAGAATCATAGAATCATAGAATCATTAAGGTTGGAAAAGACCTCTAAGATCATCAAGTCCAACGATCAACCCAACACCACCATGCCCACTAAACCATGTCCCTAAGCGCCTCATCTACACGTCTTTTAAATACTTCCAGGGATGGAAGTTAAATACTTCCAGTGACTCTACCACTTCTCTGGGCAGCCTGTTCCAATGTTTAACCACTCTTTCAGTAAAGAAATTTTTCCTAATGTCCAATCTAAACCTCCCCTGGAGCAACTTGAGGCCATTTCCTCTCGTCCTATCGCTAGTTGCTTGGCAGAAGAGACCAACACCCACC
>JAYKAV010000421.1:0-42339 GCA_035582835.1 Phoebastria nigripes | reverse complement strand
CCAGGTGGCGTAGCAGGTCATTCACCGCTTCCTCCTGGATTATGGGGGGTTTATCCTGCTCACCGTCCCCGTCTTCCAGTTCAGGGGGCTGAATACCCTGAGGGTGGCTGGTCTGACTATTGAAGACTGAGGCAAAGAAGGCATTAAGTACCTCAGCCTTTTCCTCATCCTTGGTGACAACGTTCCCCCCGGCATCCAATAGAGGATGGAGATTCTCCTTGGCAGAATCTCCTTAGAGATTCTTCTCTTTGAGACATCTTAGCATACCAAAGTGACCCAAACAGGGTTGGCAGATAAAACACAGGACCTGTGGAGAATGTGTGGCTGCTGGAACCCAGGCAGGAGATCCTAGGACATCTCAAATACCACTAGACAAATTAATCTAAGTTGGGAAACTGAATTAAGTCTTACATCTCCATTAACTGTAATTACCCCCTAATTCAGATAAGAGCACTTATACTTTAGACATCTGAATTTAGGCAAGATGGATCTTTCCCAAGATGTTCAGGCACCTTCTCAAAAGCTTCATGGCTGTGAACATCAACCGGAGTTTTATTTACAAATGTATACACTGCTACATGAAATAATCAAAGAAATGCATGCAGTACACAAATATTTTAATTCTGCATTAAAAACCAAAGCTGAGACAAATCCTTACTCCCTTTTTATATATTATTAACTCCCACTTTTCTGAAAAGTCTTACATAATCTGATGTAATCTCAACTAGGAACCTGATGATATAAAACCAACCAAGAAAAGGAGAAATCTGAACTTGGCAGATAAGGGTAAGTGCATCTCAAGAACTGTTAAAAGAAGCTCTGGAATAACACCATTTTTCTTGGATTGGCTCAGCTTCTTTCTACTCAATATTGGGACAGACCGCAGATGCAGTTGGTAAGTGAGAACTGAAGAAATCGGAGAGGCTCAGATCKTTCCCCGCTCCCCCCGCCAGAAGTATGCAGATATTAAAGGGACAAGGTATAAACACACAAGTATCTTCCCTCTCTCTACTTCCTCCGCCTCCTAAAAATTCAGCTAGGTTTGTGATGCTAACAGTATAAAAATGGCTTCCTGAGAGGAATACAAAAATAARTAACAATGTATATTTAGTCATGTTATGCTGAACACATAGGAATCATCATGTATGTTGGTGAAAATAAAACAAAACAAGGCAAAGCAAAACAATATGATTGTTATTGATTGAACAACGAATCCAAATTTTTTAAGTAGAAAAAATGACATTTTTATTATATTTCATTATTTCCTTGGATGGACTATACTAACCACAGTCACAATAGCAATAAAATAACTTTCAGAGAATAGAAGATGGATCTCAATACATATATAATTTGCTTTGAGGATTTTGTTTCAAAGTTATCTTACAATACTGTTTGTTCTCTTTCATGAATATGATATTTGGAGTTGGAATAGATGATAAAATGTCCCCTTCAGGAGAAGATGAAGAATGAAGAGCATCTCAATGACCTATCTTTAAGCTTAAATAGATGTTCATTTCTTCATGTCTGATTATTAAGGCTTCTGGGAATCTCAGTATGGTTCTTCAGAAACAACTTATAAATCCACAGAGAAGATTCAGAAGCTTGCATTTCTAGGAAACACTTCTTCTTTAGAAAATATCAATGTTTGCTTAACTTCTCCAAATATARATATGCAAACCCTTATATCTTTGGGCTAAGGTACAGACCTATTGATCTAATTGAGCTAATGATCTGTTTCAAATATCAGATTTTTGTATTTCAATTTATTTTAGTTCTGTAAGGTAATGGTTGATAATGATGTGTGTGAAATTATGTCATTTTTCTGACAGTAATGTTGAGCCTCACAAGGGATAAAAAGGTCTGCAAGTTACAGAAGATTTACATCTTTCCTTTAACTTGGAGGATACAAAATTTTAAGACTCTGAGTGATATCTTGGCTCCATAGACATTTGTGAGATCTTCATGGTAATTTCGAAAGACCCAGATTTTCACCCTAAATCTATACCCAAAGACACATTAGTGGTTTACTGTTAAGCAAGACAGGAAAGTTTACTATCAAGCAAGTTGCTGGTTCAGATCGTTACCTTTTGTAAATTGACACAATCTTGTAMAACTATGTTGATATATACTGTAGAGGATCTAAACTGCTGTTTGTACAAAAGTAACCAGGAATCACCTTATACTTATCACTCTTACAAAAATATCATATATTATTATGGATCTTTTAGTTATTTTTGTCATAATAATTGTTAAAATGTAATTGGAAAGACTGCAGTCCATGTAAAATGTCCATGCCAGAAGCTATAAAAGGTTTTTATGGTCACAAAGTATTCTAATATGTGTATTATCTATTAATATTTTCATTATATTATTATAACAATACAACAATAATAGTGAACTTTTGTAATAGTGCTTTTTAAGTTTTCATGTTTCCTGCTACCATCATGTGAACTTCAAAAGGTATGTACACATTTGTTTGTTTGTTTTCTTACTTTCCTTCAGATGTTTTGGAAGAGGTAGAAACTAATGCATTGTTATTCAAAAAGCACTGCAGAGACCACAAAGATTGATCATTCTGTGTCTTCCTCCCAGATTATTGGGAGAAGTCATGAAACAGGATGGCTGTAATGCATACTGAAGACACCCTGCTCTGTTTTCTTCTCAAGAGATATGTACAGTACTTTTACTCAGATGTCACTTTGCACAGAGTGCAAAGCATATAGATGAAATGCAGTTGGCTCAAATTTAACTGAGACACAAATGAAATGACACCAGCAGGATTTGAAAAACATAATGATAACATGGTGGGAGCATTAAATTATTCTATTGACAGTAYGTATCCTAAAATCCTCAACGCAATGTCTGTTAGAGTCATTGCTGCTCTTGGACTAAGTTTTCTAACAAAGAAAAAAAATGCTGCCTTTTTTCTGTTCCAACAGAAAGCTTGACAGTTCCAAACAGATGACAACATAATCACTGAGCTCTCATCACCTTTTAGCTTGAACCTCCACCAAGGGATGAAGATAAAATAAAATCTAAATGTCTACTTAGTTTCTACAACAAAATAAACTGATAAAAGAAGAACACTACAACAACCTTTCTATAGTTTTCTCTACAAAGCCTTACCACTGACCCATGACAGCCTGTGGACTAGGACCTCATTGGCTTACTTGCTTCCCTTTTTGTGATCCATGAAGGAACATCAATCAAGACCAGAGTGAGAGGCTTATGAAGCCCAACCAGTAGAGCCGAGCAACCAATATAGCTACATAAAGAAAATAAATCCTGGTATTGTTTGAATAAATTTAGAATTATCTATATCACTGACACATTTCCCCCACCACTAAATTTTAGGATATAAAGAAAGGTAAAACATAAATAATGCATGAAACAGAGTTTATAATGGCTTTTAATGAAGGTTAAAAAATTTCCTTCCACCTGCAGAATTATAAACAACTGACATTTTACTGTATCTAAGTTTGTAGCTCTCAATCTCTGATTCCACCAGAAAACAAGCTTAAATTCTTAAAATATTACAGTGGGGAYCTCTGTTTATGAGATAGCAGAATCTCAAGCTCTTGCACTGTTCTGAAGATTTGGAACAAAATGCTGTGAAAGTCATCATCTTAGAATCATGTAGATTGGAAAAGACCTCTGGAGGTCATTTTGTCCATCTTCCTTCTTGTGGTTGGAGAGTTAGATCAAATTGCTTAGGACTTTCTCTGCTCAAGTTTTGAATATTTTCTAGGATGAAGATTCCATAATCTTCCTGGGAAAACTTCTGCAGTGTTTGACCATGTCATGTTACTTTTTTTTTTTTTTTTTTTTTATAATATTTTTTTTTTTGTAATATATTGTTTGAATTTCCGACGTTCTAGCTTTCGTCCATTGCCTCTTGTCTTTCCAATGTGAACCTCTGTAAACAGTCTGGCTCCATCTTCTCTACAACCGCTCAACAGGTGTCTGAAGAAAGCATTAAGATCTTCTCCCTAGCCTTTCCCTCTTAAGGATAAACAAACATTGTTCTCTCAACCTCTCCTCTCCAGCCCCTTAGTCATCTTAGTGAACCTCGGMTGAAATTGCTTGAGTTTATTAATGTCTTTCTTGTACTGAGGATCTCTACACTAGGCACGATACTCTAGATATAGTCTTACAAGTGCCAAATAGAAGGGAAGAATCTTTTCCTTTTACTTGCTGGCTGTACTCTCACTAATACCGTCCTAAAGGCAGTTGGCCTTTTTTTGCTGCAAGGTCATCCTGCTGACTCAAGTTGAACATGTTGTCTATCAAGGCCCCAGATCCTTTTCTGGAAAGCTGCTTTCTATTTAGTCGTCCTCCACCTTATAGTGTTGCATGGGTTTATTGTGTCCCAGGTGTAGAACTTTTTCTTTTCCTTTATTGAACTTCTTGAGATCCCTGTTGGCCCATTCCTCCAGAGGTTCTTCTGAATAGCAGACCTACCTTTGAGTGTATCAATGCTTCCTCTGGTGTCCTCTGCAGACTTGTTGAAAGTGTACTCTATCCCTACATACAGGTTGTTATTAAAGACATAAAACAGTCCTCAGTATTGATCTCTGAGGGATGCCACTAGCAATGGGCTGTCAGTTGGACTTTTTTAACCACTGATCATTTCCCTTTGAGCCCAACTGTCCAGCCAATTTTCCATCCACATTATTGGCTACTTGAGTCCATATCTCTCCAGTTTTGCTACACTATGAGGGAACTGTGTTAAAAACCTTTAACTTCCAAAGTTAAGGTATACAGCAGCCACTGCTCTCGCCTTATCCACACAGACAGTCACCTCATTGCAGAAGGCAATCAGCTTAACAGGGTATGAGCTGCCATTTGTAAACCTATGCTGACTGTTCCCAATCACCTTCTGGTCCTTCACATGCTTGGAAATGGCTTCATGACCTTCCCAGGAACTGATGTTAAGCTGACTGATCTGTAGTTCCCCAGACATTCCTTCTTGCCCTGCTTAAAAGATGAACATTACATTTGTGTCTTCAGGAATTCCTCTGATCACCATGACTTGCCAAAGATGATAGAAAGCGGCCTTACACTGTCATCAGCCAGCTCCCTCAGCAGCTTTGGATGCACTTATTTGGTCCCATGGACTCCTGTATGTCCAATTAGCTTAAGAGATTCCCAAATTTAATCTTCCTGTGCTATGGGTAATGACTTGTTCTTACAGACTCTGCTTAAAGGCTTGGTGGCCTGGGATGCCCAAAGACCTATGTTATCAGTGAAAACTGAGACAAGAAAGATGTTGGAAAACCTCAACTTTTCCCAAGTCCTTTTTTTTCAATAGAAACTCTACCCCATTCAGCAACAGCCCACATTCTCCTCATTCTTCCTTGGCTGACAACGTATTTCCAGAAGTCAATCCCTCCTACTTTCAGTTCCAGCTGAGTTTCACTTCCTTAACTCCAGCCTTGCATGATCTGGCACTGTCTATATATTCCTTCCAAGCAGACCTTCCTCATTTCCACCTTCTTTATAGTTTATTTTTCTTTTGATACGTTCCTCTGTTGTGGTATACCATGGGGCTTTGATGTGAATTCATGGCTCAGTTTGACTCCACATGCATTTCAAAATAGTCATGTTCCTTTTTAGCTCATTGCAAGATACCCATTCGAGATAAAGATGCCAACAGGACTTTCACAATAAAACCAGAGCTTGCAAGAGCTTGCAAACCACAGTCTTAAAGCAAATAAACAAACAGACTGTGGTTGGTATAAATCCAAGGTTTTGGCAGTGAGGTGAGGTTTGCACAGGTAATGCCTGTGAGAAGAGGCCAGAGGCTGCCCTGTGCCAGACACAKCCTGTTCAGCCAGCTCCAACAGACTCACTGCAAGACACATCTAAGCCTGCCAGTGGAGTTGGTGGCACCTCTGTAAAAACATATTTAAGGAGATTAAACACCAAAAGAAAAAAGAATAACAAAGTCATAGCAGTAGGAGGTGCTCCATGGTGGAGCTGGTAAAACCCCTGAAGGGACTGAAGCCAGTGGATAACCCACACTGCAACTTGCAAACCCCTGAAGGGACTGCGACCTGTAGATAAGCACATGCTGGAGCATGTACTTCCTGAAGGGACTGTGGCCATGGATAAGTCCACACCAGAGCAGAGGAAACATGTAGGAAGGGATGAGTAGAGAGAGAAAAGAGTAAGGAATAAGGAGCAACAGAAAGAAATCACTGCAGCCTGATCGCAACCTCCTGCTCAGCCCATTGCCTCACCGAAGGGATTGAGCATAACCTGCGTTGATAACAGGGGAGTGGAAATTTGGAAGGGGGAAGGAGAGGTGTCTGGAGTGAAGCTGAACATGGGAAAGGGGGAAAAAAGATATTTTCCCTAAGTGTTTAAATATTTGTCTTCTTTGTTTCTTAATATCCAAATCAGTAATTAAATGTTTATGCTAACTGGCAATGAACTAAGTTAAATTTTCCAAGTCGAGTCAGTAATTGGTGAGTATTTCCCTGATGAGTTTTTATGCTCTTGTTCTTCCTATTTTCTGCCTTGTTCCACAGTGAGTGGGGCAGCGAGTGAGTGGCAGTGTGGGTGCTTGGCTGCCAGCTGTGGCAAACCCACCATACAGACAAAAAAAAAATTGCTGCTTAAACTGTAGGGCATATAGAAATCCCTAGATTTCTTCCTCTACACTATGAAAGTTTATGAAGTGTTTGCAGCTGAATTTCTTATTAGGTGTGAATATGACAGTCAATCAGCCCTAGGAACTGAATGGGGTAGCATATACGTCCCATGAAAGGTTCAGTAAGAGAGAGAGAGAATGAGAAAGAGGAAGGGGCTGGCGTGGGGGAGAGAGAGACACCTTCCCAGATCTTAGGTAACACAAACTGTAAACCTTAGAAAATACTTTTGCAGCTGCTTTCATTAATATATACGTAGATGGGAAGGCAGTTCTCACCCACCTAAATATCAGAACATTTAATGAATTTATTCAAAAAACATGACACACAGGTCCAAGTCTCTCTTTCATAAAAGGAGGTTCAAGGCCATTCCTACTGTTTCCAGGAAACTTCTACTGCTTATCACCTCCTTCAGTAATGGTTGTCTCAGGCATCTAACTCTTCACACAATGTCAGTTTTCAGATGTCTAACTACATTCTAGTGCATTTTGATTTCTGTTCTGGGAGCCAAGCTTCTAGAGATCAAGCCTGCTTCACAAATGTCTGTCTTTTAAGACATGTAACCCAAAGCCTGCATCCATATTACAGTTTGAGCACAGGTTCAAGCCAGTTGTCCAGTATAAACTTGATTCATGTCCATCTTATGAGGAAGTCCTTTTGTTGCTCAGTGCCTTAGATGCATTAGCCTTTGTTTTAGCAAGGGCCTTCCATTTTTAGTTCTGTAAAAATAAAAATGTCTGCATGTTTAAGCCTGTCTTAGCATTCTCAGTGCAATAGGTTGCCTTAGGAATTGCTAGTGGATAAACTTATGGTCTAATCTATTGGTGTGGAGCCTGATTTGCACGTAATTGAACTGGTAGTCCAAATTCTATCTACTTATTAGGTAATATGAGTATGTAGGCCACAGGATTTTATCTTGAGGGGGCCCAGTATCACTTACCTCAAGAATGAGATATGTAGGTAAATAATAGGATCTCCGTGTTCTATAGACCTGCTACAGGAGACTAAATAGATTTGTAGAATAATGTAAATTATATCTTAAGTAGTGCACTAAAAGATTTATTTATTTATTTAGTTCGTTAGAATCTTTACATTCAGGCCAAAAAGTTAGGAAACCTGCTTAATTTAATCTCCTTTCTTTGGCACATCCTCTGTGCAGTATAGATTCCAGAAACAAGCTGGTCACTTGCTGTAGGAAAGAGAGAAAAAGCTTGTTAGAGTGGATATGAGTGTGGAGGCCTGTTGCTCTCTTAAAAATGGAAGCACACGAAGCAGGATTTAATTAATATTAGCTTGTTTTAACCTGAAACGTTAACACACTGATATAAATAGCTGGGAAACAATACATTTCTGAAYGTAGTGACCCAGGGAAAATAGTATTACCATCACTGCGAACAAGCTTTAAGACCTTATGCTAACACTTCTATAGCCCATCCCGACCTCTTAGGCTCATTATCAACTGTTATGAAACTTGCTGTGTGAAGCAGAACTTAGCTGACTGTACAGAAACCCAAACATTTTATAAAAGGAGTTCTTGAATTGGGAGTGGAGGGACGATGGGAAAAAGGCACCCATTTTTCTTCTGGCATTCCTTATTGAAGAGCTCTTAAGCCCGATATTACCTGATTTTTATATCTAAAATGATTAAGGACAATAGCCATCTGTGCTAATGCACAGCATCAGCCATACTTATACATGAATGCTTATATAGGTACATGTGAATGTTACTTTCAACTAATTTGGAATATGATTGTTAAAGACTAACTGCTTTCTMTAGGTAGTGATAATGATCGATATGCTTAAGAACTAATCATTAGCAAAGTATATTGTTGTTGAATGTCCTTGTTGTAAAGTATAGTTTTAAGTTTAACTAGCCTGATTTGTGAGTCTTCTAAATGCTGCCATTGCAATCATCTGATACCCTTACCTCATACACACACACATACTCAACAGGATGATCTTCTTCAGCTGTTTTTCTTCTTTTTTCCTTATTGTGTCCTGTTTACCTGGAAAACCTTGGTACCCCAAAGTTATATTTCTTTGCAACATGATTTTGAGCTCTATGTTGTATCAGAGGAATTTAATATAAAAAAAATATAATTTCCATTGCTTTCACTTTAAATGAATATTTTCCTTGGCCTGTTCTTTATATTGATGTTGAACAGAATCCAGATAAAAATAATATTCCTTTGTTGCATAATCTGAATAACCTAGTAGAGAATAGTTCTCAATAATTTTTTTTCCAGAAAGAGATAATAAACTACTACTTTGATAAAGAAAAATCTGTGGCCAGCAGAATTGCTCTTAGGGATCATCATATGTAAACAGGATAAACTGTTTGAAATATTCCTTACTTGCTATATTACCTTTATATGTTATCTGTATTAACCAAGGCAGCTTGGAAAGCAAGAAAACAATTTGTTGTAGATAGTTCTCCCATGCTTGGAGATTTCTTCATTAATCCTAAACTATTCAACATGCCTTTGTTTACCCCTCCTTGTCAGACTGTTTCTTTAATATGCAAGTTTGGTGGTTTTGCACAAACTGGTGAAACAAATTTCTGGTCTATTTTTTTTTTTCCTTCTGCTTGTTGGTACACTTACAAATTAGTCTTTTTTGTCCTTAAAATAAAATTAGTTTGTAATGCTATTTATCACTTTGGCACATACTTTTAATAATGTCTGTAATGATCCATAGGAGATATTTATTTACCTTGAAATTTCATTTTCATCAGAAGTATATTTACTGTGCACAAACAAAATAAAGTATTCCCCAATGCAATGAGTGCCATCAAACTCCATATAAATCAAATCTGTTCAAAAGTAAGATAATTGAAAAGTCTTAAATTAATATGAGTAAGGAGCTGTAGGTCTGAAATTCATAAGAAGAAAAACCTTGACGAACACAGTTTTTGTATATGCAGACTCTAGGTTAAATTCTGTTTTCAGTTACATGTCATTGAGGGAAGGTTTTTCACTCGGAAAAAAAAAAAAMCACAAAAAATCTAAAAAACCCACAAAAAACAAGACAGAAATTATGTTTATGTTCTTACGCAAAACCTTCATTTCCTGAATCAGTTGTTTTTCATAGCACAAGATGAAAGATATATGTCCATGTTATAGCTTGCTTTCCAGAGTAATTTATGGAACATACTATCAACCTCACCCTTTCATGTATGCTAGGCATGAAATCTCCTCGATTACCTGGGACCTTATCTTCTATAAGGCTTCACATTGATCCAGATTTACTACTTAATGAATGCAATTTTACAGAAAATATTGACTTAACTATAAGGAAGGAATGAAGGGCATTATATTTTTATATAAATGAAACAGGAGACTGAAGAGTGATAGTTCATAAGAGTAATAGGAACCCAAATGTACTTTTAATTTTGTTTAAAGTATGTTTTCAAACATTATTTTACTTAATACATAATGCATGACTGTTTGCTATTTGATTATGTTTTGGATTAACTAATATACTTTATGATTGTCAAAGATACTTAGTCCTGACACCATGATCTAAACTGAAGAGGAAGTATAACGCCCTAACCAGAAGGAGATGCAATTGTATAGAGTCCCAGGGATATGAGCAATGTTGTTACTTTACTCCTGATTTTAGATTTTCAGATCTCCTTCTGACCTTGACAACAAGAAATTTGCAAATTTTCCACAGTTTCTTAAATGCCTACAGTTCTGTTGTTGGGTTTTTCAGTGCCACCTAAAGTAGTACAGCATCAAACTATAGAAACGTATTCTGTATCAAAGATCCAGTGGCATTTACAAAAAAGATCCTCTGTTTCACAGGGATGATGCATTCAGCACAAGTTCAGCTCACAGAAAACATCTGAGAAAAATATCTTTGTTTTCAGGAACTTGTTATCAAGCCACRGTGCAGGACACCTAGTTTAGTCCCAAATCTACTCCTAACATCACAGAACACAAATTTACATTTTTAAGACTTGCACTCAATTCATACAGCTTCAGGAACTCTGTTGGTTTTGGGTTTTCTGTTTTTGTTGGTTTTGTTGTTGGTTGGTTGGTTGTTTTTTTTAATCAGTGTAGAAGTACTGTTACCTCCATAAGGGGATTTTCATGAATGATCTCCACTGATTATGAATAAAGCTTTCTTTTCTTTTTAAGAACCAGTGTTAGTGTGCTTATGGAATCCAGATCTTCCTTACTGGAAGACGGCTTTAGCTCACAATCTGTATTACAGCAAAGAAGTTTTTCAATGTCCGGTTCAGATGCCATTCAACTTTCCATAAAATGATAGTGTAAACATAACTGGGTCAAAGAACAAAATATAGTGAAAGGATTATGGTCCTTCAGGTGGTATGGAGAAAGTCTGATTTCAGTTATTTTACAATGTCTTTGCTACAATATTTTTATTGTATATATTAAAAAAATTGCCTTCAACCTCCTTGTTGATAGGATTGGCATAAGTTTATAGTATTTTTAAGAGGCAGGGTTTTTTTCAATTAACACTTATCTTTACATTTTTCAACAACATGACAATATATATGATAAGAAAAGTAATCTTAGCTTTGGAATAGACAAAGGTGATACCACTAATCTTTTTGCATTCATTTCACATCATTGTGAAATGTGCACATTTTGGAATTTCATAGGGTTAATGAGTTTCCAGGAATGGACCACAGTAGTAGTTTCTTCTTGTCTTATAATACGAGGGGGGAAAAAGAAAAGAAAGAAAGAAATTTTAAAAAGGCATTCAAATAAGACCCCAAATTACTACTGCTTGGAAAAAAATAGATTCTAACACACTTATGTTAATATCAGCCCAAAAATCTAAACTAATGTATCGTTGACAGTTTCTGGACAGCTCTGAAAATTACTGGAAAGTAAAACAGGAAGAGAAATGGATTAGGAAGTCTTTTCTTGAAAGAAATTAATACAAACAACAGGCGGTACAACAGTCTTGGATAGAAAAAAAAAAAAATGGCCAGGGACTCATGTTATTTAAAAAGCACAAGTATTCATTTGTTATGGTTGAGTAAAAGGGTCTTCTGGATACTTTTGCATGAGAAATCCTGACTACTGGTTCTTGGTGGCAAAGAAGTCTTACTCTTCTCATGGTGGGCAGGGGAAGCTGTTACTCAGAAGAAAGGAGAGAAATTATACTATTGAATCTGAAAACATCTTTCAACTCATCTAAAAGTGTACTAACAAAAATTTTCTGCTGTTGCTACTAGAGTATAAATGTTTTCCAAATCATGTTGCGTTATCTTGGAAGTATCTATTATCTCCACTATCCTTTTCTGTGCAATATAAAATACAGGTTTCCAGGGAATGTTTTGCAAAGAAACTATTTTTTTTTGTTTCTTTCTTGTAGCCTGTCCTTCTCTTATATAACCAAAACAATGTGTTTTTAAGCAGAAAGAGGGAACTTCATGTGAGAAGAGCAAGTAAAAAGATAAATACAATATGTTTTCAATTATATTTATTCAGATTACTACTGAAGTTACTGTTTTTCCTTTGCAAAAGTCTTCTTATTAACAAGTTGTAACAGAGGGGTTTAAGTGAACATTTTCAGTATTATGACCAGGGTTTTATCATGCAAATCAAATTAAACTTAACGGCATACAACAGGAAAACTAAATCTCTCTGCACCCTGCTGAAGAACCAAATGTAAGATTAAAAGAAAAAAAAAAAAAAACAACTTGAGAATCAGGAGGAAAGACATTTTAGACTAGAGTCCAGAAATAATAAATGTTTCATAAGTGTTTCTGAAAATATATGGATTTTTTGAAACTTAAAAAATGGCTTGTCAAATTTAGGGTTAAATAATACCTTCCTAGTTACACTGAATCTTTCTCTGCTTCCCTGTTTTTTTTCTCCTTTATTGACAGAWATCTAATGAAAACTCCTACTGATTTTGGAGCTAACTTAACTTAGTCAGATTCTCATGATCCTGAGAATACATCCCTTAAAACTGAACTATTCCTACTCAAAAAACACCTTGAAGAAATGTAGATTTCATCTCTGGACAGAGAAGGATTAAGAATTAAAAGTTACACAGTTTCTAAAGTTCATTGTATGTGCATTTAATGGTACTATTGTTTGAATGGAAGCAGATTTATTTTGGTAACAGTAATGATTAGGTTTCCGTCACAGTGCACAGGGAATTACTGTCAGCTCTGCTTATGTTGATCAGAATTTCACAGACGTGCTGAATATAACCCTGATTCATAGTCTGCACAATCCTTTTTGAAGTGCTCTCTAAAATTTAAATCATCTGGTCTTTATTCTTTTCCCTTTTTTTGTTTCTCATCTAAAAGTGAATGACTGTTTACATACAGAGGTGTCTCTTCTTTCTATGTGTGCACATAACTCCCACTGACATTAAGAGGAGTTAAGCATAAATTTTGAAAAAAGAATATATCTCTTAGGATTTTGAAGATATGCATTGCTGCCTCCAAGTCTTCTTTTCTCTTCAGTTTCCTTTGATAACTCACTATCAATTGCACTAACCAATGAAGTAAAATCTTTATAGACCTCGTACTTTCAGTAGATATTCCTCACAGCATAACAGTCCTTGGTGTATAATAGTCCAGAGATGCTCTCATTTTCTTTTTTTAAAAAGGCTTGTGTGTTTTTTACCACAGAATACATACCAATTTTTTTTTTTACATAATACAGTATATTGTCCCTGCAACCTGATGAAACCCAGTCCACTTTTTATGTACTTCATGGAAGTTTGATGGGAGGTTTCTATTCTTAAGAGTTTACATATTTTATTTTTTCAGTAAGCCTTTTTACTAGTGGTAATTGCCCTGAATGGCTGTACATAGCCTTAGCCCTTCTTTATGTATATTGCAGTACCCAAAAGAAAGCTGATGATAAACTAATTAAGACATGTTCTCAAAGTATAAATCTGAGCCTCACTCTTTGCTCTTGTGTGAAAGATGAGCTTTATTGATCAAGTTATAAAATGAGTGCGTTGGTCATTTGATGGAGGAAGAATAAGACAAAAATTGTTATATTAGTCTCATCACTCTTTTTAATGCCAAGAGAAGTTGATATGTCTTCTCTATGCTATCCTCCCTATGCTATTCATAAATGACAGAAAATTCAAGGTGGATCTGCTTTTTGAAGCCAGCACATAAGAAGACATTTCTTTTCCAGAAGAACACACAATCAATAAATACAAGAAAAAAGCTTGGGGATAGAAAGAGTTACAGCACCCAAGAATATCACTCGCTAATGAGCTCGTATATGTGCCCATTTAGAGAATCAAACTCCTTTATTTCTGTCATGTGAGCTATTTCCCTCTCTACTTCTCTGTGTGAGTAAAGAGCAGCTGCTGCTGGTCTACTGGTTTACTGCATATGCAGATAAACAGAAAATGGCAAGCAGATGAAGGTTGTTTTGGTTTTTTGTTTGTTTTTTTTTTTTTTTTTTTTATTTTCCCAATGTACTAGAATCAATTTATGCAGAATTCACCGTGAACAGTGTTAATTGGAAATGAAAATAATTTCTTTCCTAGGCTGAGAAGGAACTGAGAATGGAATTGCACTGTAAGCAATATACTGCCTCATAGATCAATTTCATTTTTGTTCCTAGAATAATCCAGTCCATGTAATTTAAACCTTTGATTGCTTTTGTTGTTTATCCAAAAAYGACTGAGGGTGAAATGCAGCAATTTTTCAGGAGGCTGAGTAAGGCACTCCATTTCTGTTTCCTTTCATCTGCATGAGAAATCATTGAGACAGAAGTGTCTGATTTTTTCTTCTTGCTTCATTTTCATATGGTTCTAAGACCACACACAGATTCATGACATTGTTGAAAAGCAAACTCTCTCTGGGTATTCAACAGCTTGGTCTTGGAAGGTGAAGGTTAGAGGCTCAGTCTCTCTGAAGCCAAATAGTTTTATAGCAGACAGTTAGACTCTTACAAGAAGTTTATCACTTCCATGATATTCTGGTCATTTTCATGCACACAGCACATTTGTTGAGCTCCCTTAGAGGACTTAAATGGAGTTCAAATGCCTGTCTACCTACTCCATGTTTATAGACTACTTGGCAGGAAAGAGGCACTCTTTCCCTTGAGCAGATATTTTTGAGAATAGATAGGTAGCTAAAGTTAAGAGCCAGGAAACTTTTAGAATAAACATGACCCTAAATGAGTTTATGAAGGGAATGAATCACGGACTCTGGGGATAGTGCAGAGCGGAGACCTTTATTTACACAACATCTTCTTATTTATATGTTCCCGATTGTTGCTCACGCGATCATAGACAAAGCACGCGCCGCTAAAACTTTACTAATTGGTCACATCTCCCTTATCACACGCTTTACTATTGGCAGCAGCCTAAGTCGTTACTTCTGTTTGCACAAGCCTTTGTTCCTGTTTTTCTGTTTTGCAATCCCGTTCCTTGTTCTTTGACCTTCACTCTATATCTGTGTTTATCAGCTCAAGGTAACTGGCATTTTGTTCCATCAGCTTTCCCATAAGTTTAAACACTTTTGGAGGGATGGGTTGGATCTATTCCTTCACATTATACAGAGAGAAAAGTGGTATTTTATGTGCCTGGAACTGTTGAAAGAGGTAAAGACCATCCAGTCAAAGAACAGGTGATATCCATTACCTGTTCCAAGAATTTCTTTCTTTTCTATATTTGGATCCTAATGAGAATCACAAATATCTCAGCCATCTCAGGATGCACACTGTTGTATATCTGTATCTGGAAAAAGCTGAAAGAATGTCAACAAATCTTTGAAATAAAATAAAAGATGTTTTCTTTCTTTGTCTTAATATGGATACTGTTTATTTTAGTGGTTGTAGATCCTGTACGATTTAGATTATAATATAATATTATTGKATTATAATACAGATTATATAGTAAATATATAGATTATATAGTAAATACAGATTAAGTTTTCTGTTTTCAGTTTTTCCTAAAATAAGGTGAAAGGCAAGGTCAGAGAAATARACAATATGTTGACTATTTGTTAGATGTTTAGAAAACTGCCTTCCCACTCTAGTTATTCCATATTGGCATGGCAGAAGTATTTTCATTATAGTCCTGGTGTTCTAGATGGCTAAAGGGGCAATGCGGACCACTATGCTGGTTACCRTGAGTTTATCTCTGTCAATGAATATAGCTACAGAATACAAAATACAAACAAGAAGCTCTGAATTTTATACAGAAATTGTAGCAAAACAGTTTATCCGGAATTTCTTCCAGTGTGACCAATAAGTCAATACAATGAAAGGTATCACTGATATACYTTCCTTTTCTTTCATATATTCCCATAAGAAGCAAAAACAGGGGAAAAAGAAAAAAAGACCAAAACCAAAAAACTTTCAAGTATTTCTATTTCTTCATCTCACTGAACCAAATACAAGGCTGTTCCCATTCATTTCCATGTTTAATGAAGTAAGCAGCAAATCCTGCTGATGAGACCACATAATAATGAAGTGTAATCCCAATATATACGTAATCTCTGCTATAGCTCACACAAAACAAATTGGACAATGTAGGCAGTTCATGATACAATGCAAGGCTTTCTAGAAATTGTGTAAGCTACATTTTTTCTACAGTTACAATCACAATTGTCTTTTACATCTCTTTTTGTCTGCTTTGTTGATGGTAGTAGCTCAAGAGACATTCAACTAGAAACCAAAATAGAAAAAAAAAAAAAAAAAAAAAATTGAGTGGCTTCAGTAAGTTAGAATTTCACTAAAATATTTATATTGAGAGGCAACTCACAATGCTTTGGATGGCATGAGGAACCAAGGTTAGTTATTTATGCTGTGATACAGTAGAGGAGATAGTCATCCTGTTTTAGAGTGGGARATTACTTATTATTTTAAATATATTTATTATTCGTATTGTTATCTCACAACAAAGTTTTTTTAATAATGGAAAGTTGTAAGTTTTTCACCTACTATACACTTCCTCAAAGATTACTTCAGAGATTACCAGGTAAATATCTTACCTAAGAACAACCTAGGACACTCTGAAAGAATCACTTTACAGTGGATTAGTGTAATTAACCAGGACATTAATTTTTAACTAMATTTAAAGTTCTAGATGGTGCTGTGTGTTAGTGACTTCATCCTTCAGTTATGGAGACTTCAGTTCACACTAGGCATAAGTGACTAAGTACAACAAATGTCTTTCTCTATCATAATAGTAACCTGCATGCTGTTCTTCTGTCCTCGGCCCCTTATTAAAGTTTAGGTCCCATTTRTGTCCAAATGTTGATTTTGAGGGACTACCCTTTTTATCAACAGAGATTAAAAAGTAATCATTTCAAAAAACCCTTTATTGGCCTCAATTCTTATGTTAATTTCCATCCAAGTGTCACAGAATCGTGGAAATACAGGTCACCATTCTGCAAAGCCCAGTCCTTATTATCATTCTTCATCCTAATCTTGTCAAGTGGAAATATTGTCTCAAAAGCATAGAGTAGACATCTGCATGACCTATTAAGTAACCAAAGCCAGGCTCTGCATCCTTCATAATATCTCTGATTAGAGCCTGGAGTAGCAAGTTAGGTTTCTACCAACAAAGAAAATTAGGTGTGGCAATGCTCAGCTCTGCTTTCRGAATTTATTTGCATTCTTCATTAGTGTGACTGATAAAATAAATACACTGCCTTCAGAGCAGTGCACCATACAATGTTATATCTTGTCTCAGGAAAGCTGTAATATCAGGGTTAGACTCATTGTTTTTCTTCACAATTTCCATTGCCACCAGGAAGCTTTCATGCTTTTTGGCACATAGCCTGAAGCAGAAACTGAAGCATTACTCCAAGCACAAACTCACTTTTTCTTATTTTTTTTCTCCTGGAAAATGGAAGAAGTAAGTTTAAGATCTACCAGGAGGAAGAAGGTACAGAATATGGAAGTTAAATTAATTTTACCTAACTTGAGACATCTGCAACAGACACCTCTACATTTGAGATACTCAGGCTCCTCTTATAATTGATGTAGTTTTATACATGTGATCAAATGAGTCCTATTTCAGATCTCATACTTCTAATTGCTAGGCTATCATCTAAAAGTTGATTATCTCTTTCTTTTTTTCTCCCATTTCTGATTTTGAATGAAAAATCTGTGCWAGATTCAGTGTGTACTAGGAATTGCTTAAGGCCAGATACTAAACAGGACTATGTTGGCCTATAATCCTTTGAAGACAAAAAAAGAGAATTTTTGTCTCATTGTGAATTAGTTACAGAATTCGGCTCCAGCCTGTACACACTTTAGTTTAGTGTAGATATTTATACGTGAGCTAGTTGTTTTATCTTCCATTAGATAAGTGGATATCCAATCAACATATTGGTGGAGAGTACAGACATTTTCAGCTGGTCAGTTTAATGAAGGTAACAACATCAGGGAAGATGAATAGTGGTCTAGATTTCACTAGCTGTATTGACTAGGTCTCCACTGTCTAGAGTGGGAACTAATCATTTCATATGTAGACACTGGTGAGTAGACAACTAAATTTAAACATCTACAATATGGAGCTGCACACCATCCCTGGCATCTAAAGTGCATGAGATAAAAGGCCCAGAAAAGTGTTCAGCATCTTTTGAGATGCTGTAGGGCACTTGAGACATCCACATGGCTGTAGCAGATACAGTCCAGGGCCTGTGAGAAAAATACAGCCTTCTAGGCCAGAAATCTGGGGGGATACACTAAAGAATTTCAAATTGCACTAGATATCTGTCTTCAGGCAGTTGGATTCCTCACAATTTTTCCTCTGGACATGCTTATCTCTCCCACCATGATAGAGAAAGACTAGACTGAATGCCTGCTAAAATGCCATAACTTGAATAGAATCCTTATTCTTTTTCACGGTTGCATCACATTAAGGAGTGAAAGAAACCTTTCACAAACAGGACAAAGATATTCATGACAAGGTAGAGATCACAGGCTCCCACAATTTTGGATGCTATGTTTCTTTCACTTTATTGTTTATATTGGCCAACACATTAAAGCTGATATGAAACAATAAATATGAATGACTAGATGTTTGCATCCCTTTGAAGTAAGCAAACACTATACAGATCAAGGCATTGATCCAGTTACAATCAACAGTACCTTGATGTCCCAATGGACAGAAAGATACYCAAATCCTCAAATATTACAGTATTCTTTCAGAGCTCCTGGAAGCGGATAATTGGAGGATGAACTCAAAAAAAAAAAATTGGAAAGGTGTATCATAGCTACTTTTAAAGGAAGAAATGTATTCTGAGGATTAGTGTGTCCCCATTCATTTCTCAGCTTAATGAAGGAAACAGCAAATACTGTTGAGAGCATGACAGCATGAAAATGATACATGTTTTTAGCTGTCTTGAGTATTGAAATAGAAATAAAGGAGACTAAGTTGTTTACGTTAGTTACTTTACTTACTTAGTACTTTGGTTTCCTTGGGAAGTTAATTCTGACAATAATGTATACATTTGTCTCTTATATTTTTGTTTACATGCAGTCCAATTGAGTTTTATGACATCATCTGTTGCTCAGCTTCTTGAATATCACAAGCTATAAGTACCAGTAAAAACAAAATCTTAGCAGAATTTCCGTTCTAGATGGTATTATATTTTAATCTAAAATTATTTTTAATAAAAAAGTGTCCAACTACACACCAGTTTACTAAAAGTTTGACCTTAAATAGCAAAATGTCATATGAGACTATTTTTGTCAAGATACTGTTTCTCATTAATTTAAGCAGAAGCAAAAAAGTTGTTGTTTAGATCTTCTGCTCCAGCATGCACACAACATGCAATAACAGCATAAATACTTTAAGCAGCTGTACATGGAAAATATATCAGCATGAAACTTCTTAGGCATTGCACCACTATATATACCTACATGCTGAGTCTCAATCTTTCTTGCTGAATTTTCCCTTTACTGTATATTGCCAGCGTATGTTTATCTATTAAGTTAAGGCTGTTTTCAGGCAAGTTGAAGGTGCAAAACGTTCAAAGGATTCAAAATAGTAGGCTAGGGAATTTTACTTAGGCCCTTCTCTGTGTGAAGAAAGCAGAAAATAAAATTGGATAGCTGCAGCAGTACTAGCAATTTATTAAGTATTCAAGTAGCTGCGTTTACATTACATATAAACAAGAGCCATACTCAAGAAAGAGGATTCATAAGATGAATACACGTTTTCATCTGCTTGCAATAGTTTTTCCCAAAGATGACAAGGTGCATTGCAATCATAAAGACAGAGGGTAAAAGCCTGAACCATCAGCTCTTTTTTTAGATCACTGCATATTAAATACTACAACTCAAACTGGAAAATAGCAAATGTTACACTATGCTTTGTCTCAGAACAGTCCCTAATTAACGATTTCATAAGTAGCATCTCTTAAAGCTTATGACTCAGACCACCTACACCTCTTCTGAGAGAAGAAAGTATCAGGGTAGAGCCCACTTAAATGTGGTGGGGTTTTCTTTGTTTTGTTTTGTTTTGTTTTGTTGTGGTTTTTTTATATACATACATGTGTATATATGTATATGTATACATCTCCTGGGGAAAACAGAAGGATGGGGATCAGATGTAACTAATGGCAATAGTGGTGCCCCTGATACACAACTGTCCAGAGATTAAGCCTTTGCCAAAAAAAATTGGAAATGTAGGTTTTAAGCCATTTCCAGACTAAGATGTTTGAATCCACATTTTCCACATGTCAGGACATCATTAGGGAGCAAAGAATGTAAGAAGCATAAAGGCAAAATTAGAACAAATTAGAGGAAGTGTGGCTTTGGTTTAGTAGTTGGATCTGTCAGGTTCAGGAAAGTTTTTTAATTTTTGCAAAGAAACACACGTTACCAGGCTGTTTCTAGTGAAATGGAACTGGGCAGGTCCGAGGTGTATTTAGCTCGCTCTCCTTTAGGTTTCAAAATTAAATGTAGCTCTCTGTGTGTGTGCATGTGTGTGTACACGCACATTTGTGATGATCATATAAGTGTATATTTAAAAATTAGAATCCAAAAAATGAACTATGTTCTGGGGCATATTTATTGACATGGTTCTACTTCTATTGTCTAGTAGTGGAAAATATAAAGGTTGGTTGTTTTTTTTTTTTATGGCCATCTGTCCTTGATATCATTAACCCTGATGGGTAAGAATCATTTTATCTCTACCTCTTAAAATATATTTTCTGTTCGGCTCTTCCTGTAGTAGTGCTGGATATCTTGTGTATGCTTTTTTTTTTTGCTTTCCCCTTGCTTAATTTGACAGTTCCTGAATCATTAAACAGAGAGAGAGAGAGAGAGAGAGAGAGAGAAAAAATGTTTTTCACAGGAACTCACGTGCACAGATGCAATTTCTGAAGGTTTTGGGGTTTTTCAGCAATTGCTTCTGGTTTTCTGTTAAGCAGCAAGTAACTGCCTTTCAACAGTATGAGTAATGCTGATTGTGTTCATAAGATGCAGTTCCAAACATGACATGATGTATGTTATCCAAACTTTGATCACCAGTACTTTCTCCAAAAGGATACAAAAGCTACCCAGGTGCAGGACCTTGCACTTGGCCTTGTTGAACCTCATGAGGTTCACACAGGCCCACTTCTCCAGCTTGTCCAGGTCCCTCTGGATGGCATCCCATCCCTCAGGCATGTCAACCGCACCACTCAGCTTGGTGTCATCTGCACACTTGCTGAGGGTGCACTCGATCCCACTGTCTATGTCATTGATGAAGATATTAAACAGTACTGGTCCCAATWCAGACCCCTGAGGGACACCACTTGTCACCGACCTCCATCTGGACATTGAGCCGTTGACCACTACCCTCTGGATGTTACCATCCAACCAATTCCTCACCCACCTGACAGTCCACCCATCAAATCCATATCTCTCCAATTTAGAGAGAAGGATGTTGTGGGGGACCGTGTCAAAGGCCTTACAGAGGTCCAGATAGAYGACAHCYGWAGCCCTTCCCATGTCCACTGATGTAGTCACTCCATCCTAGAAGGCCACTAGGTTGGTCAGGCAGGACTTGCCCTTGGTGAAGCCATGCTGGCTGTCTYGAATCACCTCCCTGTCCTCCACGTGCCTTAGCATAGCTTCCAGGAGGATCTGTTCCATGATCTTCCCAGGCACAGAGGTGAGAATGACTGGCCTGTAGTTCCCTGGGTGCAATTTGAATTGCTTTGATAAAGTTAAACACCAAGGAGAAACTTAGACACCTTTTTGACATTTTGTGAATGAGTTAAGAGATGTTAGGAACATGGCTGCCTCCTCCAGCCTCCCTGGGCCAGGACCTTCCTGCCCAGCCACTGGAGCCCATCCCGGTGCCCATGATCCTGGGGTCTCCGCCCAGGCTGAGGGACACGGCTTCCCATTTGCAGGTTCAACCAGTAACGAAGCTGAGCACATATCCCAGAGACACACAGATACACTCACAGGACACTGACACAGCCACGGCTGTGGCTCCACAGATGGTCACAGACAAGGCGCTGCCTTCAACAGCACCCACATACAGGACTCGGATTTAATAAGATTTAATAAGAAGATATAAGAAGATAGGACTGACTGCAGTGATGAAGCATAGGGCTCAGCCAGACAAGTGTACTGACCGGCCCCGTTTTACACGTGACCAGCCCATTTTATACTACTTTCTGTCTACCCCCACCCTTTGTTCCTCTCTGCTCCCCCTTCCCCTGCACATGCCCCCATAGGTCTGTACAGCTCTATCAATTCCTGCACCCCTCCTAGTCCGGGGTTCCCCTGGTTTACTGTCTTATCAGTTGCAAAGTCCAGGTTGATCTTCCTGGAAGTGGCGCCTGCAGTTTCTGGATAGACCATCAATGAGTGTGACTGGCGAGGTTTGTGTTTTGACATTGTCTCCATGAGTGTTTTGTCAGGTCTGTGTCTCTGTATATTTTGTTTCTGTTTTCCCTCTTTTCCCTTATTTTCCCAATTGACAAGATCCCCAATCAGATAACCTTGCTGGAATAAACATTCTCACACTCCCACATACCCTTATCAATTACTGCAACTGACCAGGTTTGGTTGTCATCACTGCCTCCCCTATCATCTGTCGGTCAGGTTTGTGTCACTGTATGTTCTTGTTTATGGCTTCCTCCTTTTCTTATTATCCCTTGTTGCAGTGAAAAAGGCCCTTGACCAGATACCCTAAAAGGAGCAGACACTCTCCGTCCTCATACCGTTATAAGTTCCATGAAATATGGGAAGCTAGGACCCAACTTGGATTTAGGAATTTTACTAGGTAACTTAAAGCTAGATACAAAACACTCAGCCAGATCCCACTTAGGGGTTATAGCTTGAATCTGATTGTATTTCAGTGTTTTAGAACTGACATATAGCTTTGTTCCTCTGAGACAATAATACTTTGCATTTAGAGAATGCCTTTCATCCAAAGATCTCAAAGGACTTTACTAGCAACAATAAAGCTTGAACTATTCAGTAACATCRTCTTTTCATTTTGGATATTGTTTTCTCACTCCTCTATCTCACTCAGGCTATTAAATTTATGTATGTGATTTTATTTTCCTTTACAAGCTGCATGGACCTTATCTACCTGACTTAGAGTTTATTTCTCTTTTCAGTATTAACTTTTCAGTATTAACTTTAACTACATGTACACAAATGCACACACACGATCTAAAATACTATCTCACTCTATTGGACTCTTTACATCTTAAATCAATAATCTCAACTGGATAATAATAATAAAGAAATGCAAACCCAAAGAAATATTATAGCAAACATAAAAAGAGTAAAAAGAGTGTCAGCGTGCTCATTCTGTTAAGACCAAGGAAAGGCAAAGGTAATCAGACTGCTGACTACAGTCTAGCCAGGGGTAATAATCCCCATTTCATCAGGTACATTTAAAAAACTGTGTTTCACATTCCTCTAAAGCAGCTTTGCACATGTCACAGCACAAATTAGTGAAGTCTAAATTTCAGCTCAAGGCTCCATGTGTCATTTAATAGCATACACTTGCTAACTGTAGCCAAAAAGCAGGCTTCCATCAGGGACCCTGAAACTCTTAATTTACATAAGAATGGGAAGTTAATCGTGCTACAGATATATTGGCTTCCCCAAGGAATTCATTAAGCATGCTGAACTTGCTGAGAATATAACTTAACTGTCATTTCTAGGAGATCAGGGAAATTCAACTTCAGAAACACCACCAACGGAAGTAAAAGAAATTGTTTAATATTAATTTGATTCAAATCTTTCTGAACTGTGTCTAGAATACCTACTACACTCTTATTTCTGGAGTTATTTTCTAAATATAAGTAGTTACTTATAGTAACTATTACTTCCCTTTTCAGTGCAGGATCCTGAGCTGGTTTTATCTGGCAAGAGGATTTACACTTACACTTACCCCTGAGGGATTAAAAAAAAGAAAAGTAGGGTGACATTTTGCTCTCATATACACATCATTGTGAGTAAGCAAGTACTCAGAGTATTTATATGAAAGTGCAAAAAATTATTCAAGACATTTATTGTAGTCTTAAATAATATGAATTAGAAAAAATATAACACTAAAAATGCTCTTACAGATAACATGCAATCTCAGCAATAGGTTGTAGCAGTTCTTACATCAAAAAAGAGTCTGATTGTGAAGACAATGCTCTCATGAACCACCCTACAAGGGCTGTGGTTAATTGAAATAGCTAGAAGAGATTCCAGTGTAATAACTTTTTTTTCTCACAAATAACTTTTTTTTTCCCTCACAAAACCTACTTTTTTTCCTTGTGAATTTGTATTAGACAAAAACAAAATATTTATTTGGGGGGAGGGGTCTGCTTGTAAGTTACAGACATTTTAGCTAATTCAAGAAACACTACATTTTTAGAGTTTTTAAGGTTTTGATTTTTTTCTGGATAATGGAGAAACTTTGAAAGCATGTTATTAATGATCTATTCCGATAGAGAAATGAAGAAGAGAGTTGCTAACTGATCACATCATGTGAATTGTGGGATTGCAAGGATGGAAGTCAAACCATTGCACATTGTCTTCATTTGCCAGTGTACAGATAACTCTGGAGCTATTCAGCTAGCTCAGTGTTAGCACATTCAAAAAAGCTTATTGGAGAAACTTGACCTCCAGTTCTAGATTTGATTACATTTAAGCTGGGGTTGTCATAGGGAGCTATTAAGTTCTACACTTTTTATTAAGAAAAAAACCCAAAACACTAAAAACCAGGTTCTTTAAAAAATAAGAATATTGAAAACCCCTAAAAACTTATACTATATCATAATTTGCATCATGTTTCCAAATAAGCTTTGAACAAACTTATAATAAAACTGACACAAAAGGTAAATTTAATATTAGGAGAACAACATTTCAAAATGATCATCCTTTCTAAGCTTTGCTCTAAATTTTGAATACATAAATACTATTTGTTTAAGTCAATAGRCTTAAATACATCTTCGATCCTTCAACATAGATGACATTATTTAAATTGTAAATCAAATGCTAGAATAGTTCAGTATAACAATATTTATTGTAATATTACATTTCTGAACTAGAGCTTTTTGTGAAAAATCCTATGATAATGATAAATCAAGTGTACCATATACATTTTAATATTTCAAATACATTCACAACTTATATCTCTAAACCTAAATAGGGGCAGCTGCAGTAGAAAAATAACCATATCCTTAATTTAGGGAGCAAGGGATATGGATTGAAGGATAGTAAAAGGACAATATTCAATACAATTCTGAAAAGGTCAGGAGGGAAATAAACAGCACAATAGCAATAAATAACAGAGGCAAAATGAGACTGCCTGCAATGCCAGTTGACTAGCATGAACAATATTAAGTGGCAGAACAGAGGGAAGTCTTATGAGTCCTTTTCACTGAAGTTTAAAGCCTAAAAAATAAGATGGGTAACCACAGTGTTTGGCATCAGTAAACAACTCTGAGAAAACAAGTATCTCATAAACCTGCTAGAAGGAAGATAATCAATGGATTACAGTACTGCCAGGCTGTCAACTTTATAGGAGTGATACAAGAGGGATTACAGGTTGGGAAGTGGCACTGTATGTGAAGGATTATACAAAGTGGAACAGCACAAAAATATTACAGGAAAAGAGAAGCTCTTAAGAATCTTTGTGGGTGGCATTCATAAATAAAGTGGAATATTAGGATGGGGCTATCAACACCCTAAGCAGGGTGATGATTATGCTCAGGAAATGTTAAGTGAGATTAGAGAAGCTGCAAAATTAGGATGGACATAAACTGTAGGACTTCTAGCTAGCCACACATAGGCTGGATTAACGCCTTGCCAGCATGAGACACAGAGATAAAAGTTTTGGAGGAACAAATGGCTGCTTTCTAGAACTAGTCTTAGAACCCACAAGTAAAAATGCCATTCTGATCTGGTCTTGGGTTACAATATCCAAGATTCAGTCCAAAAGGTATTAGTGGAATATTAATGTAATAGCAAGCACAACAAAATTAACCTTAAAATTGTAGCAGGAGAAAGTAGGCAAAATAAATTGAGAAAGTTTATACTTAATTTCAAGAAAGGGAACGTAATGAAAATTAGGAAGGAAAGAAAAAAAAAAAAAGCACAAGGAACTCAAAGGACCAGTCTAAATAGCAAGTGGTCTACAAGGAGCCAGCAAGCTCTTTTTATAGAACCAGGCAAAAATATGTACCACAACTCAAGAAGAAAGTGGAATCTTCCATTCCCCCCACAAAGCAACACCCTGTCACCCAAATAAAAGCCCTCACAGTGGCAGAAGAAGACCTGCCTGAGCACATTCCTACACAGTGCATGTCCGGGCACTGTAGAGGAGTATCTGTGGGGAGATGTGGATGGATATGAAAGGTGTGAAACTGGTGGTAGATGAAGGGCATTATCCCCCTTCCACCCACCGGTAACTCAGGAATCATGTAGATACCCAGTGTAGCTGTAAACAGAAAAAGTCCAGGATTTTCTTCTGCAGGTAACCAGGCCTTTCAGGTGTCCAAAGGCTGTCAGGCTTTGTGAGGAGTGGGCAAAGGCTGTTGAACCAGCATCAACAAATGGACAAGTCTAGTGGGTGGGTAATGATGTGCAGAGTGTCATTATCAGTTGGGAGTAGGACATAAATGCCTCAGTCCAAAAACCATGAGTGTATCAAGGAGGCATCATTAGTTAAGTTATTAATTTCCAGCTTTCCCCTGTATCCCCTGTTTTCCCCTGTATCTTGGGGTTGCTACCACAACCATCCCTCCACTCTTTCCGATGCCTGTACAAAAGTCTTGGAAAGGTGAGGTGGCAACCAAAAGACAACAGATGCTATGACACTTGGATCGGAGGAAAAAAAAGAAAACTGCAGATGGAGGGGACAACACTGGGATGACCCTGATGGTTGAGGCTGCGATTGTCTGGGTGCACATGCTGAGGGCTGTGCTCTTAGAACAAAAGGGAAGAAACGCCCTTGTCTGGGGCCTGGGGCTGATGGCCAAGGCTTTGGTTTGTTTTTTTCAGGATGGCTTCTGCTCTTGGCCTCTCTGCCAGGTGAGGAATTGGTGGTGAGTCGCCAGGTCATGGCAATGGAGTCTTCTCTTGTACTGCTTACAATGGGAGAGAGACTAGCAGAGGTACAGGGGTCAAATACTTTCTTCCCTTAGATTCCCTGTCACTTCTACATACATAAGATTGTAGTAGTAGGTTTCTAAAAGTAGAGGGCTTTTTTTTTTTCTTTTCTTTTTTGGGGGGGGGTCATAATGTTGCAGATTCTGGAATGGAGCAACTCCTGGAAGGAGAAGCTAGGAACAAGGTGGGAGGGAGAGCATTCCTGTGGTCTGACCCAGTAGAATAGCTCTTGCCTTCTTAGGTGATACTTGAGGGAAGAGAGAGATAAAAAGAGCTGGCAATGAAAAATCAAAGAGAAGGACTTTGGGTGCTGGTTGAGAATGAAGTTATTGAAACCAAAACCAAATAGAAAACAGTTGAGAGAKATTTTTTTTTTAACCCAGAACTATGATCCTTAATTGAAGTGAGGCTGTATATAGTGTAAGATACTGCTAGTATTGATTCATATAGAAGAAGGAAATACTAGAAAAATCTTGGTATTTGAAAAAAGAATAATAAGATTTTTGTTCATTCGGGCTGAATTAAGCAAGAAAATACAGTATAAGAACAAGGTGAGCTCAAAATAAAGGACAGTGCATCTACTCCTTAAAGCAGTTGTGGAAGTTATTGAAACCTTCCTGAACTTCTCTTTAAGAAGGTGTGGAGAGCCACAACACTGCCTATTCCATTCTTCTTTCTACTTATATTCAGTAAATCTATATTCAGATATAGACACAGTCAATCCTTCCTTAGGTAGAAGAAGAGAGTCACTTTGCTGTCTTCAAACATCTTCAGACAGTTACACAGCAAAATCTGACCCCTAGACACTAATCCAGACACTTTAAAATAGAAGCTGTAAAGTATTGAAGCACTTTTCCGTATTGCAACATAAAATTATGATATATTTCTGAGTGAGAAATTATGAGGTTTAATCAGTTCTATGTTTTATGCATTATGTACTTATTTATGAAAACTATGCAAAAAGAAGTAATCAGCATTTCTTACAAATTAAGCAAAAAATAACAGTTTATTTCATATTAAAGTGATTTAAAAATGTCTCCTTTTTTCAAAATAACCTTTCAATCAAATTTTAAAAAGCATGATTGACAGCCCCCAAAACTGAACTTTTCTTTAGTCATACAATGGCAGGGCAAATTATTATTGCTATTCTACAAGTAGGCATACTGTTTTGATGACAGGTGACTCATATTTAACTTGAAAGAATAGTTCTAAGCCATTTTTAAAGACCCTATACTTATTTTTTTATTTGCCTTATGAAATAGTTCTTTGTGTAAGGACATCATTATAYACCTGTGAAAATTCTCAACAGCATTACTTTATAATTACTTATTTATTTGCCTTTGTATTGATGTTGCATTGGAAATTCTACATGTCTGTACACAACCACATAATTACAGAGCTGTATCGGAAAAGTAACAATAAAATTATATGCACAAGGCATGTTTTCTGTGCACACAGGGTGATTTCCACTGAGCTACTGCTGAAATGGGTAAAAAWAAGTTACTAATTTATACCCTAAATCATCCCTCTGGTACCACCTTTACCACGAGTATTGATGAAAAATGGTGAAGATGATAAAGAATTCTTGAACAGTAGTCACTGTAAGTGAATTTTTTATTTCTATGACTATACTCTTCTTGGATTCATGTCTTTTATTATATCATGCATCTTGTTATTCTCCTGGTTAAATTCATTCATTGATCTTTTCATATTAATTTTTGCATGTTGTGCAACAGCTTGATCTCTGAAGAGCTCTAATTTTTTTCAATTGTATTCCTCATGTTTCTAATGTCAAACCCATTTCACCTCTATACCAGTACCTTGAAGGAGTGATCACGTTCCTGTGATCCCTCATCCTTTACATCAGTTAGCATAAGTAGGTTCTGACAAATAGTGTTTGGATTAAGCACTAAAATCTGAAATAAAAAACACTCCTTTGTACACTTTGGCCAGTAAAGTTCCTAATATTTATTAGAAACATGAAACTAATTCTCATTATACAAATAAGTAAGCATAAATATGTGAAAACACTCCCAATGTAGGTATACATTAAAATAGAGCTGTTGTAAATCTGTCCCACAAATTTATTTTCCTGTGTTTATTTTACACCAAAAAAGACATCAGTAGCTCTTAATCCCTAAAGCTATGTTTGATTTGTACACAAAAATAATAAGCTAGGATAGGATAATTCTGTAAATAAAGAGAACTCAAATCTTCTAGCTAAGAAATATTAAATAAATGGCCTAAACATGTTTCCTCCTTGTTTAATGTTCTTGAAAATTAGATCTTTTGTCTTGTTCTACTTTCCTGACCAGAAACTCTCTTACTTTGAAACTTTCTTATTTTGAACAAAATCTCCAAAATCCTGGGTGCATCTGTACTGATAAATAGAAAAAAATCAGGGAGCAAGTTCAAGCACTGGACTCCTTACTTTCCGTGCTGCTTAATTGTTAACTCATGTCCTAGTTCTGGTTTGGATCGCCACAACTATCTTTTTGCCCAACAATTCTTCTGTAAAAACAGTCTTTAAGGTTAATGGATGTAAGAAGATCTGTACCATCAGCTTTGGAGTACCCTTCCGTCTTTGTCCCAACTTTTATTTAATAGCAGAGAAAGGCCAAATGGGAAAGTTATTGGAAAAAAGCCTGATATTCAGAAATTGAGTGTGAATGAAATATGATCTTTTCAAACTATGCTATCCTTAATTAAAAATCAAAATGAATGTATTAGAAATGTGTAAGAAAAACACTGGAGAGAAAATAAAGTCAATTGACAAGTAGAAGAGAAATACAGTCTTCCAATCAACACTCTAATTTATAATTGAAAAGTAATTAATATATAGTACTGTGAGCATCTGTGTAAACAATGCTGATTACTCATTCAGATAAAATGAATACAAATTTGTTTTACAAAACTATGTAAACCATCAGACTGCATGGTTGTACTGGAAAAGACTGAAGAAAGAGTCCAAATAGATTTAATCAGAAAATTTCAGTTTCTCTTCAATGAAGGATCATTTAATAAGATGCCAAATGTGCAGGAAATCAGGTAACAGAAAAATTAAATGCCACTTCATGTTTGACATACTCTTTTAACTAAATGAACGAGTAATGATGATGCATCTATAGAAATGCTATGTTGAAATAGAGAGCTTGATGTGTAAATTACAGAACTATTTTATTATCATGAATTTTTCAAGGAAATAAGGGGAGGAGTGAAGCATTAGAATGATTACTCCAGAGATTAAACTTAGGTCCTATTTTGGAATAAAGACATTAATGGTAGTGATAACACAACCATGAATGCTATAGAAAAAGTTAACATATTAAAAAAGAAGAAAAAGAGGAGAATGAAAGAGAATATTTCCATTTTTTTTAAATTGGATTTGAAATAACACTTTGTTACATAAGAGTTTTTAACAAATTTGAAATGCCAAACTACACAGAGGAGACAAAAAGATGTGACAAAGCATACTTTGTTGTTTTATTCCCTTAGCTGTTTATTGGTTCTATTTTTGTCACAAAATAACTGCAGTATTTGTTTCACTTATATTGCAGAGAAAATAAATGTCTTCTATTTTGACTTCAGCTAGAATAAGCATATTGGGTTTTTTTGTTTTGTTGTTATCTATTGTTTACAAAAGAGCTCATTTTGAATTCTGACATAAATATATTAGTCTTTTAAGTTCATTGTTATTATTTGATAGAAAGTGGGTGAATATGTTTGCACGTATTTCTGTAATACATTCCTCTCTCAAGTTGTTTCTAAGAAGCAGTGAAAACTAAAATGATGGGACAGACAAAAAAGAATTAGGAATCTAAATTTTGATGTTTACATTTTATATGCAAATACTGAAGATGGTTTCTTCAGTACTGGCTGGACCTGGAGGCACTTTTTGTAGCTACTTTTTGAGATGTAGGCCTTCAATCTGTGTCTACATTGCTAAAGAAAAGAAGAACAAAGAAGAACTTCAGCAGTGGACACAAATGATTGTTAGCTTCTGCCTCTGGTCTGCTCTGAGTCCTTTTGGATTGCTCCATATCTCTCTCTCAAAAGTAAATTCCAGACACAGTTCTTAAGATAGTTTATTGCATTTACAGTTCCAGAAAGTGGTACAGATAATACTGCGCTAACTACTTTTAGCCTCCTGTAAACTACTGAATCGATATCTGCACTCTCAAACATCTCATCTGCCTTGAGACCACTCTCCAAGTTACTCGGCATGTATACTCAATTTCATGCTGTAAAATACCACTCAGAGCAATACAGCCCTCAGAATATTTCATAAAGGTTGAACAGAAAAAACATGCAAAATATGATAATTGTGTATTAGGTCACCTAAATGGTCACAGAGGTGGCCCCAAACACAGTGCTATATGCTATGAATGTGACTAGTCTGTTTTAGAGGCTATTAATCCCAAATTGTCTGAAAACAAGCCTGATTACTGCTTGGCTTCAGAACTTCGGATATGTTCTGGGACTTCTTTTATTTAGAACTGTAGGTGCAGCCTTAAAATCCAATTGGTAAGATAGCTGTCGAGCACAGAGGAACAGAAGGCTTATTAGTATGGGCTAATTAGGTGAGATATTTAAGTCTTTCTTGTGAAATGACACTTGGATAATATAATTTCCTCCTTTAATCCCTACCTTGTACAATAAATGTTGTCCTGTGAAAATGTTTACTTATATCTTGCTACTGCAATATATGTGAGAGATACTTATCTTCCATATAAACCCAATAAATTCAGACAAAAATCATACAGAGAGGGCTTTGTTTCAGTTTTCCATTGTTTGAGATACCTTTTGGCATCCCACCTAACATCCAGCTGCTGTTCCAGAATAACACTGATCAACTAGAGGTCTTGTGGCGTTTTTGCTAGTCCCAGATGCATATCTTGAATGCCCTAAGACATCTCAGTATCAATAGATGTATATGTAAAGTCAGTTTAATTTGGTCTTAAGTGTCTGGTTTAACACATTTAGAACCACCCTTTGGGGTCCACTGGCTACCCTAGCTCCATCTCTTCTAAGTATAGTCGAACATCTAGGTGGCATGGGGGGAGGGGGGGGAGAGAGAGAGAGGGAGGGACGCGGACATGGACATAGACAGATATAATTTAGGTGTCCTGAACTTAAACTGAATGTCACCTGAAGTACCTCCAAGACTGATGCAGCTCCACACTGCCTACAGCGTGGAAGYTCTTCCTTGGGATGCACAGGTGAATGGGCTACTCGCCAGCCATCTGCTCCCCAAAACTTATCCAACCTAGTACCCACAGTACAGTAACTGTAAGACATATGTCAGGACATAGTTCAGATTTCTAAGACCTTACTCCCTTTTTGCGGATTAAAAGACCCTAATGAAGTCAATTGATAAGATTAATCAGTCAGATTGAGTGGATTTACCACAGAAAATTTGGATCTAAACTTCATAGAAGATAAAATATGCTTATATACTTATCGGATGAAGTTCATATGAAAATGATCTGAAATAGTTGGGTTTGTAGAAATTTGACAGGATCTTTTATAACATAGTGATGAACCTGAATTTCAGAAAAATATGAATTGCAAACAATTTGTCATATAATCAGTACTGGATCAAAATGTAGACACTGAACAGTAAGATCCTGTAGAATATTTTAAATTAAGGATACTACTTTTTTCTACCAAGTTGTTGAAGAAATTTGCAGAGCCTTCAAATATTGGGTTTGAAAAATTAGAATGACATGATGCCACTATTACTTCAGCAAATTTACTTGAAGATATTTTAAATGTGATTAAATCTTTAAAAAAAAACCAAACAAACAAACAAGCAAACAAGCAACCCCCCCAAACATAAAGAACTGTGTCTCTCTTACTTCACATACGATATTAAAATGAAAGGCACCAAAAGAGAAAGTATGTAGAATTCTTTCAGTTGTTTGGGAGTTTTATATTATTGCCTAAGATGGTATACAATACCTGCGAAAATTGTATTTCAGACTCTGTTTGTACTAATGTTTCCTGACTCAGTACATAGAATTTAGATCAGGGAAATCCAAGTTCAATGGTCTCTCTTTTGGTTATTAAAAGTCTATAATTCTAAAATCTGAGCCATTAGGAGGTTTTTCTTCCAGTAAGTTATGTTCAAAGTTAGATGACAAAATATATAGGTTTTGAGAAAAAAAAAAAAAAAAAATCCTAATAAAAATGCTTTATCTGTCTCTTCACTTATACAGTAAAAGTTTTTCCATTCGAGAAAATAAAATCCAATATCTCTGATGAAGAGTAGAACGGATTTTTTTTTTCTAGAATTTTTTCCTAGATTCTAATCTTATCTACTGCAACCAGAATCTTTTATGCAGTGATATATTTTTCAGTGTTGCTTTTTAAAGTGATGGTAACACAAATTCAGATCTTGAAAATTATCTGAGATTAATGAATACCCATATTGCTATGTCCAGCTTTTAGATTTCCAGCTCTGGGAAGGAAATTCATAAGCCCAAGGCAGAACAATGAAACTTTCTGAATATTAGGTAGGGACCAGTTAGGCAGCTGATACTAGAATAGGCAGAATTCTAAGCTTTTCAGAAACTAGATTACAAAAATGTCTGGGGAAAAGAATGAAACTTAAACTCTGCCTCTTTTTTTTAATTTATATGGCTACCCGCACTTCTGAGTTTGCATGAAGCTGAAGTTCACAGCACAAAATCTCTTCTTATACATAGAAGCTTACATCATCTCTTTGGAAATGAAGTACCGGCTGATGTTTTCTTTGAAAACGCAATTGATGGGAGAGGCAGTCACAAACATAGCCTTTCTCATAATAGCCTAAAATAAAAAGATCTCTGCAGATATTCAAATCATGTCAAAGGGGTCAGGATTAACAGGCACACCAACATGGGTGACATTGTGGGTTTCTGCTACTGACCACTTCATCAGGAAGGAGTAGTAGATGAGACCTTCTTCAGACAACTGGAAGAAGCCTCATGTTTGCAGGCTCTGGTTCTCATGGAGGACTTTAACCATCCTAGTATCTGCTGGAGGCACAACACAGCAGGGTACAAGCAGTCCAGGAGGTTTCTACAGAGCATTGATGACAACTTCTGACAACTAACAAGTGATCGAGGAGCTGAGGAAGGCAGAAGCTGTGCTGGACCTGATRCTTACAAACAAGGATGAACTGGTTGGAGATGTGAAGGCTGGGGACAGCCTTGGTTGCAGTGACCATGAGATGGTGGAGTTGAGCATCCTGTAAGGAGGGATCAGGGCAAAAAACAGGATCACAGATGTGGACCCTGGAGAGAAGAAGGGACCAAGAGAGATGGTTGACATTCAAAGACCACCTACTCCAAATGCAGAAATAGTCCATCCCAACAAGAAGAGAAGTTAAGCAAAAATGGCAGGAGGCCTGCATGGATGAAAAGGGATTTCCTTACAAAATTCAAGTGTAAAAAGGCAGCATGAAAGTGGTGGAAGCAGGGACAACTGACCTCGAGGAATAGAGACACCCTGTCTGACCCTATCTGGGCTAAGAAAGCTGAACCTCATCTGGAGCTGAATCTGCAAGGAACATGAAGGGCAACAATAAGGGCCTCTACAGATATATCAGCAGCAAAAGGAAGACTAAGGAGTATGTGGGCCAGCAGAAGAATGGGGTGGGAAACCTAGTGACAAAGGACATGGAAGACCAAGGTACTCAGTGCTTTTTTGTCTTAGTCCTTAGTGATACAATCAGCCTTCAGGAATTCCAGGCCTCTGAAATCACTGGGAAACACCTTGGTGAAAGAGGATCAGGTTAGGGAACTTGTGAAAACTGGATATGAACAGGACCGTGACAAATGATGGGATGCACAAGTGCTCAGGGAGCTGGCCAATGTCATTGCAAGTAAATTCTCTATCCTTGGAAATGTTATGGTAATTCAGGGAAGTTCCTGAAGATTGGAAAAAGGCATATGTCTCTCCTACTTTCAAGAATGATGAGAAGAAGGATCCAGAGAACTACAAGGCTGGTCAACCTCACCTCAGTTCCTGGGACAATAAGGGAGCAAATAATCTTGGAAACCATTTCCAAATACACGAAGGACAAAAAGGTGATTGGGAGTAGTCAGTATGGTTTTATGAAAGGTAAACATTGCTTAAGCAACCTWATAGGCTTCTATGATGAGGTCACTGGCTTGATGGTAAGGGAACAACAGTGAATGTTGTTTGTCTTGGCTTTAGCAAGGCTTTTGACACTGTCTCCCATAGCATCTCATAGGCAAACCGATGAAGTATGAACTAGATAAATGGACAGTGAGTGAGGTAGACTGAAACCTCACTGAGCTGCCAGGCTCAAAGTCTTTTGAACAGCAGCAAAATCCAGTTGGAAGCCAGTCACTATTGGTGTGCCCCAGGAGTCAGTACTGGGGGCAATACTGTTTAATGTCTTCATTAACAATCTGGATGATGGGACCAAGTGCACCCTCAGAAAATTTGGAGATGATACAAAACTGGGAAGAGTGTCTGTCACACTGAGAGAATTGCGAATTTCTCAGCCTGGAGAAGAGAAGGCTCAGGGGGCATCTTATCAGTGTTTATAAATATCAAATGGGAAGGTGTGAAGAAGAGGGAGCCAGGCTCTTCTCAGTGGTGCCCTGTGACAGGACAAAAGACAACGAGCACAAACTGAAACACAGGAACTTCTGACTGAACTTGAGAAAACACTTTTTCACTGTGAGGGTGGTTGAATGCTGGAACAAGTTGCCCAAAGAGGTTGTGTAGTCTCCACCTTTGGAGAAACTGAAAACCTCACTGGATGTGGTCCTTGAGTAACTTGCTCTAGCTGACCCTTCTTGAGCAGGGTTGTTGGACTAGACGATCTCCTGAGATCCCTTCCAACCTCCACTATTCTGTGATTCTGTCTACAACTTCCAAAAAATGTGAATCACCTAGCCAGAGATTAGGCTATCTAAGGGAAGACTCCTCTGCCCCTCCCTATGTTCTTGTTGCCTTTGGGCTACTCTAATGAAAAACATGTAGGAATTTTACTTCTGGAGGAAAAAAGAAGCAAAAGGAACATGACTTTCTTTAGAAGGAGTATAAACAGGGTCCAATTCACAGCACTGCTTATGCATCTTATTCAGTGATTATAAACAGAAACCAGAACTTGACACACTCTCCCTCTCTCATTCCTTGCCTGCACAGTATCATTTCTTTTCATGTTCTGCTCTCCCCTCTCAGTGAGTCTCGAATTACTTCTATGCATTGACACATTTTCAACAGTATGGGAAAGGAGCAATAGATCTCATACATCATCTCTCTATGATGCTCATACACGTGTATACAAAACTTGCATTTACACTTCCTTCTCAAGAGATGGTATGACCTTGGCTTCAGCCTGGAACTGGGGACTTAAAGCCCTGACACCCTATTTTCCTATCAGATTTTTAGTTATAATATAGTAAGTGAAATGGGACCAGACACTCATCTCCCAACTGTAGTTATGAAAGAAATTAACCATTATTTCTGCTATATGTAATAAAATCAACATTGTTAGCTTTTGACATGTATGCTCTGAAAGATTTGACTCTCCATTTGACTTTAATATATGAACATTTAACTTATAAAATTTATACGGTCTTAGATGTGACAAAAGATACTTTATCATTCAGGAGAGGTATTCACCAAAATACTTTTACTTTTTACTTTTTTTTTTTTTACTTTTCTGTAAAACAGATTTTTAGGTAGGTAATGGAATTTCTGATGTCTTAAAGATTAGTGGACATTTTAATGAGTCAACATCACAGATTACGTGTATAGATTCTCTTTAAGCTACATTGATGAAAACATGTACTTTAAGAAAAGTGTGATTTCTCTGTCTTCATTTATATTTATTTTCTCAAACATGGGACTGTGAATTCTCTTACTGTAATCTGCATTTTTTGAGAATTCATACAAATCTTATGGAAAAATTTGATCATTAAATATTCTACAAATTGAAAGAAATAATGAAAAACTAAATTAAAAGAAGTCAGCAGCTATATTGCAAAATTATGCCTTTAATGTTTAAATTTTATCCATTTTGAGATATAGAGATATTCCCACAGAAATACAGAAAAAATAACAGATATAAAATAGGGAGAAAACATAGAAGAGAGCTCACTAACAATGTAATGTAAATTGTTCGGGTGAAAACGCGCTTTAATATGAAAATAAACTTAGGAGAATTCTCTTGCTGCACTGGTTGATGTATTATAAGAATACCTAGAACCTACATGGGGAGTAAGATTCGTGCTGTGCCACTCCATATAAAATTAATATCACTGTTGTATTACTACGCCACTTACATTTTTCAAATGCCTGCTGGGAATTAGAAACGATAAGCATATCATCAATAAGAATGTTTTCGTATTAGGTAACACTTGCTTTGGTCAGACATTTATTTCAATAACTGTATTTCTTCCCCTTTTTACAGTCAGTGGCTTCAGAAACAACAAAGACAGGATTTTTTTKATGAGGCTAACAGGATAAATCACTCTGAATTCACATATTTCAGTAAATTAAAACCATCATAAATATCAAAATCGTCTGAGTAAAAGGTGGAATCACCTCTAAAGAAACTTTTATATATATATTTCCCCCACACACACACTTTTCAAACAATTTGGAGATCTTGTTTCCTGGGTATTTTCTGAGGAAAGAGGTTTAATTCTGATTATACAAATTATGAGGGTTCAAACTGATAAACAAAAACAGAAGAAAAAAACTGACCGTTAACAGCTACAGCATCTGCCCAGTTGCATATTTGTTGCAAACAGATTTTGAGAAGAATCCCTAAATCATGTAGAACACTGAGAAGATTGAGCTCCACCCTTGTCCTCACATAGTTTATTCTTTCCACCATGATTTGAGCCTTTTCAGGGCATCCATGTTTTCTGTCTGCATTAAACCATCTTACAGGCTTCATAGAAGAGTCCAGGAATTTAAACGAGGCAGTACTGAATCAAATTATACTGGTTTTATCATTGCTTCCTCCCTTGGATTTTGGTTGGGAGACTCCCACCAGAAGATGTAGGACTCCGTTTCTAGCTGATTTTTTCAGCCTAAATACTTTGCACATTTAATGTATTTGAGACTGTTAATGAAAAACAGCACTACAGTCCTGTCTCAACCAGCTAATTTCACTTATGTTACTACATTCTATTGAATCACACACACACACACACAAACAGAGGAAAAATCCATTCTGAAATACTACCTTAGAATCAAGTTATACTTCTTTCCCAACTTGCTATGTTCAAAATTTTGTTATGGGCAAAAAGACAACACAACTTATGGATCCAATAATTTATTGCTAACCCAATTAAAGAAAAGACTACTCCTAGTTCAGTTAAAATGAAAGCTATACATCAGAAATCCATAATCCTCCATTAAAATAAATAAAAAAAAGAAGAGGGAATTAATAATGCAATTAAAATTGTAATATACAGGCTATGCTATCTTAATGCTGCTCCATTTTTCTGACTTCCTTTTTAGTCCTTCCAATTGTTGAGGTACCCTTGAGCAGCCTTTCTTAAGCAAAGAGGAGGAGAGAAGCCTTCATGGCTGGATGTTAACATCCCAAGTTCCTGGCAAGACATCAATACCGATGGTATTAGTATCTTCCTCTTCTGGTTTTCTTCAGTTCTGAGTTCACGTGGGGTTATTCTTTTATCATTGCTTGTCAGTTTGTCAGCTTCTCTCCCATTGCTCAGCAGTTCTATATTATGTTACAGTTTTTTAGCTTACTCATGGTTGTTTCCTGGACTTAATAAGTCTAAGATTTATTGCCTGTGGTGTGGATAACCATTAGATCACACATTTAAGAAAAGAAATTCTCAGCATGTTCAAAAAACATTCCAGTAAATTCAAAGCTTAGCAGTAACAAACAAGGCCTGTGGTTAAGCTAAAACCACTTAAAAATTTGTTTTTATTGTTAGACTTTTTACAACAAATTGCAAGCAAGACTATCTTTATTGTACTACAAGACTACACATTAACTGATAAAATATTATTATATTAAATTGGGAAATAGAAAAGCACAGGTGCAAAATAACTTTCTTCAGTGATGACTTGGCTCAAAATGTGAGACAGATTTATATCCATCAAGCTTAAAAATTGATGAAATTGAATACAGCTCATATTCACTAGTTTTGGTTTGGTTTGGTTTGATTTTGGTGAATGTTTGACCAATATATTGCTAGCAAATAAATAGCCATCTAATTGGTCTTTACAATGGCTGAACAGGATTGCTCTGACACACACTATAAGTAATCAACTACTCATTGTCATACCATACTATTCCTTACTGTTTATGATTCACATCAAAGAAAGGCTGATGGTGATCTGCTTTATTAGAGCCTCCAGTCTTTGCCAAATGACTTTACACACTTTTAAGAGCATATTAGATAATGCTTTCTGTCATACCAGCACTCTGAGGAGTTTAAGAATGGCTTAAGGAGTGTGGAGGAAAGCAAATATGACTGTAGCTTTGTCTTTAAATAGCAACAATTGTCAGCGCTGTTCAGTGCCTGACTGTCRTGGTTTAACCCTGGCAGCACCTAAACACCACGCAGCTGCTCGCTCACCCCCCAGCTCCGGTGGGATGGGGGAGAGAATCGGGAGGGCACGAGTAGGAAAACCTGCAGGTTGAGATAAAAACAGTTTAATAATTGAAATAAAACAAAAAGTAGAACAGTAACAGTGATAACAACAGCAACAACAACAATATACGAAGCAGGAGATCCACGATGCAATTGCTCACCACCCACCGAACCGAACGAGAGCCCGGGACCCAAGCCCTACCCCCACCCCCTTAGTTTTTATACTGAGCATGACGTCACATGGTATGGAATACCCCATTGGCCAGCTGGGTCAACCACCCCGGCTATGCTCCCCCCGCCAGCTTCCCATGCACCTGGCAGGGCATGGGAGGCCGAAAAGTGCCCGGTGCAAGCACCACCCAGCACCACCCAAAACATCAATGGGCCATCAACGCTCCTATTATACCAAACCCAAAACACAGCACACACACCCAGCTACTGGGAAGAAAGTTAACTCTGTCCCAGCCAGAACCAGGACACTGACTTAAAGCAGGATTTTTCTGTGGCAGGTATAGTTTATGCACAAATGATATGCTGTTGGTATAACATTGATTTCATATTTTACATCTCTTCTATGACTTAAGTGAAGCTGAGTACATAAGGCTACTGTGTTCTCTAGGTCTTAGAATGGCCAGGCCACCACAGGCTGTGGAAATGAAACCTAACAATATTTGCAGTCATCAGATTATGAATTCAAAAAAATATGATGTCTGGAATAAACTTTTTATCTATTCTCTATTTAAGCTGGAATTCCAGCAAACCATTTTTGGATTGTCCAATTTGTTCCATTGTTCCTTATACCAAATCATAGTAGCAGACATGGTCATAAGTAGTTCATGATTAGTCTCAGTAATCCTTATCTGAATCTCTCCTCTTTTTTTTTTTTTTTTAATTTTTTCCCCCCCCCCCCAATCAGAACATTTGCATATGTATATAAAACTTTTCATATAGTGTGTTGAGTTAGATTTTCAGTTTCTCGAGCAATCTAATATATAGGACTGTTCACATATGAGTCATCACAGAAATGAGATTCTGGAATAGTGGAAAATAAAACCCAAGGTTTAATACAGATTTGGATACCTCTATGAGAGTGAACATTTGAAGTTGTTAATAAGGCGGCATGCAACTGGTGTATCTCCTCCCCAAATGTGGGGTAAACTTATTCTCCTCCAGGAGGCAGGCAGTGAGTGTACTCTTTTGCATCTAAAATGGCCTTCATGTTTAGGAATATAATTTATTAATTTTGTGTAAATAGGTATTTCACTCAGTGACTCAGCTCTGGACTCATAATTGAATTTCATTGTACCTAAAAAGACAGTCAGAGAATGATATAGTTTATTTAAAATAATCTTTAGCGAAAATATAACTACCTTTATCTTAACCAGATGCAAAAGAAAGCAGTAGTAAATCATGCAGGACTTTATAATTAGTTTGACTGAAACATTACATAGCAGGTAATCATTTTATATGTTTTTAACAATACTAGCTTTTATATTATGCTTATCAAAAGGTTTTGATGCCATCATCCATTAAGAATTCATGAATAATTAATTTTCTAAGAAAGTAGGTACATTCCCTAAGTATTTCACAAACATGAACATGAAAGCATTTTAAATAACACCTTCATCTCTGTATTCTGTGAATGAATGGCACTAGTCGAAACTGTCATGTCACAAGTTTTTTTTACCATTTTCCCTCAAATTCTTATGTGTGACTAATAATTTGTGAACAAGCCAGTGCAAAGGGAATGTCTGTTTTCCTTTGTTTGGATCAAGTTATAAGATGTTGCCAGCACCTTCCTGGCTTAGCTCCGCATACTCTGAGACAAGAAATTATGGGAATTATGTAAAGTATATCTACATATSGTTTTCAACTCCTGCTTCTTGTGAAGAGTGACTATGCTTACATGTGAACACTGCAAACTCTTCAGTGCTGGAAATACCAGCACTGAATATCATTCCTTTACAATTAGGGTTAATTCAAATCTGGAGGAGAAGGAGTAGAACTCAGTTTTTGAYGGTCACTGAGCTCTAGGGTAATTTATAAGGACTGTGCACCACAAAGGAATGCTCCACTTCAAGTAAAGGTCTATAACTCATGCAGGCTTCAGACTGCTCATTTGCTAGAATTAGAAAAGGCTTTTCACTTACTGACCATGGATACTCCTATTTTTTTCCAACTGGAGATAGAAGGATATGTATACATACATACACATGCGAACACACACACACACACACACACATAATTTCCTGCTGGAGAAAGCAGTGTATGAATTTGTATAATTGAAAGAGGATTGACTGAGGATTTGATAGGGTAGAAGTCTTAGGTCAGACTGTAAGATCTACAGTTCCCTCTACCATTACATAAGGAGATACCACAAAGAAAAAAGGAAAGAACCAATAGCCTGAAATTATAGAATAGTGATCTTCAGTATGTGACAAGGTAAAAAAAAAAAAAAAAAAAAAAAGTAAGAAAAAACTGGCCTTTTGTCCTTTTGAGAGACTATGATCAAAGAGGTATTCTTCAGATAAATGTCCA
>JAYKAV010000420.1:66941-103073 GCA_035582835.1 Phoebastria nigripes | reverse complement strand
TCATACTAAATCCAAAACACAGCACTAGGAAGAAAATTAACTCTATCCCAGCCGAAACCAGGACACTTTAGAACACAGGGAAAAGCATTTTCTGGATCTTGAAGATTCCTTTTGGAGTCTTACTTCTTCCTACTCARTAGGACTGAAATGAAATCACAGTTTAAATTTCAGTGTTGTCTTRTGAATACGTTTCAACAAAATTCATCCACCTCCACAAAGCAGTGGAGATTTATGTCAGCATTATACAGGTTTGATGTTAAAATTATGAAACTTTAAATCTCATAGAGTCACATGCCTTAATAGAATTAACACTTATAACCCTTTTAGAATGACACAAAATGGTTACATGATTATAGAATTATATCACCAAAGTTTGGGGAATTCTTCCTTAAAAAATAACTCTCTGAGGGAAGATCTATAATTTTTAAAATTTTGTTCAAATAATTCCCATATTAACTGGATTAGCAACACATAGAACTACTACGTATTCTTATGGCCATTGTAAACTTTTGAAATATTTGCAAACTATTGTATATTTACATACRCATGCACTTCCATATACAATTTCAGTTGCTACCATGAAGGATGTTTTATGTGTTTTAATATAAAATGTACATATAAATTCATACACATATCAGGAGTATTTATAAGATATAAATGAAGTCCACAGTGACATTTTTGTAGCATAATATGGCATTGTGGATTCTGCAAATGAAATTAGCACTGCATACTTGTTGATAAAACATGATTGCATTAACTCCACAGACTCATGACGAAGTAAACTGTAAACAGGCATTTTGACACCTGATTAAGTCTTGACAATGTTTTTAATGACTGAAATTCATTTATATGCATTTTAAAAGGTGTTGTTCGCATTGGGTACAGCTGCCTGTATTACCTATCAGTTTTGGTCTACTTTTATTTGCCTACACATTTCCAGGTTTGCTAATCGTTGTATTTTTGAGAATGTTTTTTTCCTGTGGTTGAATTTGGTTCATCTCAGTGTTTATGCTATACCAGTACAGCACACAGTACTTTCAAGTGTTCTGCTATTAACAGCAAGTAGCTCTAACAATTGTGACTTAATTATCATATCTGTAGAGACAGTAAAGTGTTCAACCACTAAAAGTTCRTAATCACTGATGACAGATGGAATATTTATTGGATATGCTACTGCACTTGTGGTGTTTTTCATGTGTCTATGACATTTTCTTCTTTAGCCTTTTCTGTTAAGGGTAAAGTTTTTTCATAACCTATAAATACATAGCATATCAGATATGGTAAGATGAACCTCAGTATGTAATTTATATTAACAAATTAGAAGCTTTTTTCTGTGTCAAATGCAATGGACAGTTTTCCTATTAAATGACAGCTTCAATATTAAAACTTACTAAATTAAAACCAGCACTCCACATAACAGCACAGTTCAGTCTTTTTCTTTGGTCACTATCCTGTTTATAACAAAGCATATTATTATTTGCCTGCTTGTGGCTGGCATTTTTAGGCATCTTATATGTTTTGTGCAAGTGACCACAACATGTTTTAACTAGATGGAATGCAGATTAACTACTGGTTTAGAACTCTTAAATTTTAAATCTGCTAAATACAAGAACAATTGTGTCTTAGTGTCACTGTGATGAAGAAATGACTGCTTTCAGCCAGTTAGGTTTTCATAATTTGTTTTCTAGACCCCTGTCTGTGATGTATTCTGGTGATACCTCTGAGGAGAGTCTGATTTATAAACACTGAATCTCAGCGTGGCTTACAGCTATTCACTGAGACAGAGCACAACCTTGTTTGATGCAAAATCTGAATGTCATATTGCTGCAGAGRGCATAGGATATTGATAACTGTATGCCATGAAATACAGTATCAGCAGCAAGTTGATCACAACTTGGTATTTTATCAGATCGACTTTATTGCCTTATCTCAATTTGTTATTTTTAAGAGGGAGATGAGGGATATAACTGTATTTTGTGACAAAAGAACTTGTATTTGACACCTTCTTTCTTCTGACAAGGCAGGAATAATCTCTGGAATAAAGCAGCATCCTTTTTAAGGAGAGAGACATGATAGCTCTTTTTTAGCTAACTTTTTAAAAGAACCAAATATGAACATACTGTTCCTGAAAATTCTGGAAAATATAATCTTTACAAAACTTTTATAATGTTTTTGACTAACATCAGCAATTACCCTTAGGCATTCTATAATGTTCATATATGTTACTGAGAAGGACTGAAAAGATCGGTATTGTGACAACATCAGTAACAATCATTGCTGGGAAACACTTAAATACCATGATAAGAAGTTTGATGTAAAACTTCCGAATGGCATTCAATATGTGTGTATCATGATAATAAGACTTAAGGAGATTTACAAAAAGGAATCGAGGATTTGTTAGAGTATTCAGATTTTAAGCAACAAACCATATGAAGCATATTAAGTTGTTTATGATTTAGATGAGTACTCAAAAGCCTTCATAAATGGATTCCAACTGGCATCTATGAATAATCTCTGCTGCCGTTGTGGTGGAATGAATTAAAGTAATCGGCATGGTAAGTTCTCCCTATTTTCATCATTTCATTGTCATTTATTCCTTCCTACCCCAGTCTTGCTTTTTCTTGAATATTTGTAGCAAAACCAAAACATGACATTCAGTCTCAGATGTTCCTACTGATTCTAAGAGTTGTCTTGGAGAATCACCATAAGAAAAGGAATTTTTTCTTAAATACATTTGCTTAATGACATCATTACTAAGAGCAACATTTGAGAGTGCAGAGGAATTTTCTCCTCAGGTGACACAGGGACACATTTAATGTCTTTTCAATGTAGTTAAATTGTATTTTAACTTAGACCTAAGACATTTTCTTCTGATAATGAACAAGATGGCCCTTACCTCATTTACACCTCTTAGCCAAAGTTGAGGAGTTGGCATTGTCAGTCCACTGAGTGCACGGAACTTCACTGCAAGTTACACATTTTGTCCCAGCATCAGGGGGTGATGAAAAATTCATCTTCATGGCTCTTCAGTTGCTCACTTCTTACTGTCTGACAAAAAGCTATAACATTCCCTTGGCTATAAACCAGATATATAAGAAGTATTTTCAACTCTTTCAGACAAAGCAATTAGAACTGCTATAGATTGATTTGTCAGTTTAATCCCATTTAATGTATTTCAGAACTCACACTTTCTTTATATTTCACACCATTTTTTTGGTATACAGAGAGAACTTCCGTCTACTGGGTATTGGTTTTGAATAGCATATTTGCTAATGCAGGCTACGCTGAACAGACAGTGATTTGGTGCTTGCCATCTTACACAGACTTTAGTAGCTGAGAAAAAAAATAAATTCAGTTTAGAGCAGCCAGAGGGACTTAATTATTGACTTCCTTAATTTCTAAGAAAATTAATATGAAAGATGTTTTCATTCACTTTGTTTTAAAGAACAGTTCCTCATGTACGAATTTAGTTTGCATAGATAAAACAAGTTGCCCACATAGAATTAAAAAACCGTGTCATTTAAAAATTACCCATTATAAATCAAAACATAAAAGTCTATTAGAATTTCAGACCATAAGCCTTTCACAGAAACACAGAATGGTTGCGGTTGGAAGGGACCTCTGGAGGTCATCTTGTCCAACCCCCTGCTCAAGCTTGTTGCCCAGAACCATGTGCAGAAACCTTTCAAATATCTCCAAGGATTGAGACTCCACAACCTCTCTGGGCAACCTGAGCCAGTACTTGGTCAGCCTCACAATAAAAAAGTTTTTCCTTTTATGCAGACAGAACCTCCTATGTTCCTGTTTAAGAAGAATTCATACCTTTTTTTCTCCCAAACATATTGATTTCTCCTAAAAGAAAACAAAAATAACTCCTCACAGCAAAATACATTACTAACCAACCAGTTATTTCATGCTGTACCCTTATGAGCAACTTTTCCATTTTATGTATATGACATTGCTTTGCTTTACTTTTTAGACACAGATGGAACGGAAATGGGACATGTTCTGTTAGAAGAAAGACAAGTTGGTTCACAGTTTTCTGAGAAAGAACTTTGGGTTTCCTTGCCTCTCCCAGGCTGAGTCCTGCCTGAACAGTAACCAGAGTGGATCTGATCATTGTCACATGTAAATCAGCATAGTTCCACTGACATTAGTTATTTACGCTAGCTGAAGGTCTATTTAAAATATATTCCCAAAATTACTTTATTTTTATTCATTTGGGAGGGGAAGGCAAAATGTATAAAATTTAAGTTACTAGCAGGTGGTGCACTGATCTAAAACTGTGAATGAACAGGAATAGGGATAGGATCAGGAAAAGTGTGGGAATAAGAATATGAGGCTGGGCATATTCTCAGGGCATAAAACTRTTTTCTTTAGTAAGGCAATCAATACAGGCCATGCACTCTGCCCATTTGTTTTAAGCTCAATTTAATATTACCAGACTGAAAACCAAGAGACTTTTATAATCCAGGGAGTGTAAAATAAATGAACAGAAATGCACCGTCATGTCTGATTTCTTAATTAAGACAATTCCTTTAAAACATCCCCATTGTGTTTTCAAATATTTTTAACAAGAGAGATTGTTTTATTCAGAATTACATTATTAAACACATTATGAATTACAGTGATAACATTAAAATACTTTAAAAGCTGTAGGAAGTGTCCCATATGGTTAGAAAATTAATCATTTTTTACAGTGATATGGAATTAGAAGACAGTTTTATAGAAAACTGAAAATACATTATCAAAAGCCATAACAAACAAACAAATTAAAGGAAATACCAATATTATTATAGAATGAAGCATTAATTCTGCAATCAATTAAACAGATGTTTGATTTTGAGCAGATAGTAATTCTACAAAGGAATTTGGACTACTTATATGCTGAAAATGAAGCTCAGGTGTAATTGTTGGCAAAGCTGGGACCTGTGTTTTTTGCTTTTCAACTTAAGCATGCTACTTTAATAATGCTAAAATAAATATTTTCTATGTATCCAGGTAACTTTAAGTATGGCTATAAGTCTCGCTATAAGTTAATAATGGGGTGTGACACATTCAGACAGATGTTTGAAGTACTTAAGGATACATGCCAATGGCTGACAAATATAAATATAGAACACAATATGTAAGAGGAAAATATAAGAAAGAAATCGTGGAGCAAAACCCGAAGAAGAGATGTAAATATTTCCTATTAAGGTAAAATTGCATATTAAATGTGAGACCTTTAGGCAATAATATTACAGCGCCATCCCAGTAGCATCCTGAGCTTGTGCCACTACACTAAGACTATAACATGAAAGAGAGAGCTTATTTTCATTGTCTCAGTTACAGCAATGTCCTGGTTTCAGCTGGGATAGAGTTAATTTTTTTCTTAGTAGTTGGTATAGTGCTATGTTTTGGATTTAGTATGAGAATAATGTTGATAGCAACAACTAAAAACATCAGTGTGTTAAGTAGTCTACTAGTCAAGGACTTTTCAGCTTCCCATGCTCTGCCAGGTGCACAGGAAGCTGGGAGGGAGCATAGCCAGGACAGCTAACCCAACTGGCCAATGTGGTATTCCATATGATGTCATGCTCAGTATATAAAGCTGGGGGAAGAAGGAGGGACGTTTGGAGTGATGRTGTTTGTCTTCCCAAGTAACCGTTACACATGATGGAGCCCTGCTTTCCTGGAGATGGCTGAACACCTGCCTGCCGATGGGAAGTAGTGAATGAATTCCTTGTTTTGCTTTGCTTGCGTGCACGGCTTTTGCTTTACCTCTTAAACTGTCTTTATCTCAACCCACGAGTTTTCTCACTTTTACCCTTCTGCTTCTCTCCCCCATCCCACCAAGGGGGAGCGCGCGAGCGGCTGTGTGGTGCTTAGTTGCTGGCTGRGGTTAAACCATGACAAGCAAGCACTGAAAATAACTCAGTTTGGAAAGCTGTATTCAAATAAAAATTCCCTGTGATTTCAATGAGAGTTTGCCTAAGAAAACAGTATGAAGTAAGAAAAAATAAACAGGACAAAACAATGTAATTTCTACATACTTCATAACCATGTCTCATGTCCCACCTGAAATCAGTGACAGAACTTGATGCTACTGAGCATCCTTTTGAGCGACCCCTTTGAGCTGGGACAGCTGAAAGAAATGKGTAGGCAAAAGCAGTATCACGAGATACACATTAACCAGTAAAGGCTGTCATGAGAATCAGCAAAGTGACGGTGAGGACGGTACAGCTTTCAGAGTTCTCCAGTTCCCAATGCAAACTCCAAACATAGCCTGTTATGGGACTACAGAGTGCAAGTTAAGGATACTGCCACAATCCCTCCCAGACTCTCTTAGTCCACATCAGGGACTCAGTCGCTCTTCTTATGCATTTTTTGCTTCATTTCATGTAGTTCTTTATTATTCCATTGGACTGAAAGGGAAAGAATGCCAGCCACAACAGAATTCTAGGGAATTTCCTTACTGTCAGCACAGAATTTCACAGCAACAGTGGGGTTTCAGTAGTGATTGAATTAAAGAGAGAGGTAGGAAGTATACAGGCAAGGCTTTGGGGACTGCAGTTGCAGGGGTGCTCTAGATGGTTGGAGGGAGCTTCCCTATCCCTATTCAGACTATTTTGGCTGTAATGTTGTGGTTTAACCCTGGCAGCGCCTAAACACCACGCAGCCGCTCGCTCACCCCCCCGCTCTGGTGGGATGGGGGAGAGAATCKGGAGGGCACAAGTAGGAAAACTCGCGGGTTGAGATAAAAACAGTTTAATAATTGAAATAAAACAAAGTAGAACAGTAATAATAACAGGGATAACAACAACAACAATAGGATATACAAAGCAGGCAATGCAGAATGCAACTGCTCACCACCCGCCGAACCTCACGTTGCTGAACTGACACGTGCCTGAAAAACGCGTGAGCCCATCCCGGAACCCAGAGCCCCCCCCACACACTTAGTTTTTATACTGAGCATGACGTCGCATGGTATGGAATACCCCATTGGCCAGCTGGGTCAACCGCCCCGGCTATGCTCCCCCCGCCAGCTTCCCCTGCACCTGGCAGGGCATGGGAGGCCAAAAAGTGCCAGGTGCAAGCACCACCCAGCAACACCCAAAACATCAATGGGCCATCAACGCTCCTATTATACCGAACCCAAAACACAGCACCCCCCCCCCAGCTACTGGGAAGAAAGTTAACTCTGTCCCAGCCGGAACCAGGACAAATGTCCTTCAGACCTCTTTGTTTGTTCCTCAGCAGGCCAGTTTCTGTCCTCTAGTAAGTGCAAATGATGGGACCTATTTTTGGTTCTGCTCAAGAGTGCCCAGTAGGAAGAGAAATTCTTCCCCCCTATTCCCATCTCTCCCCATTTGTACTSCTGTTCTCTTGGCAGGGTCAATCCGACACAAAATCAGCAATTCTGTGATACTGCCTTCCCTAGCTGTTTACACACTTTCAAAAGCCTGTATGGTGCCTTTCCGAGATCCCCTGCTATTTCCATCATCATTCACAGCTATAAGGTATATAGGCTCAATACCTTTACCACGTTTAATAGACTACTTTGAACTATGTGCTCTGGTACAGATATAAAGCCTCTAAACTTTCCCTGTTCCACAGTTTTTAATTCTCTCCACAGGAAAATTTACTGTTCCTTACTCTCTGGGATCTGACCCTCCATTTATTTGTGTGAATAGTGAAGCAAAGAATTCTTTCAAGCTGTCAGCTACAGTATCTGTCACTAACTTCCCACTCATCCTTTAATGGCTCAAGTAATTCCTGACAGAGCTCGTGGCTTTTTATATATTTAAGTAGCTTGTCATGTTTTATATTTAATTCCCTTACAACACTGTTTATTATTTTCATTCCCAATTTTGCCATTCTGCATTTCTCTTGCATAACTGACCACAGAACCCATGAAAGAATCATGGACATAAAACCTAGAGATATAAAACCTTAAAATGTTGAAAAAAGAAGAAATATAGTGCAGTAAACAATCAGGCAGATCAGAATCCCTGTTCTTTACCTAGGTCCTTAGGCATTCCATGCTGACAGTAAATGAATGAAGAACCAGCTCAGATAAATTAAAGTCCTCTCAAACCCTCATATCTTTTAGCCTATTTTAGACTAATTTATGGAGAAACTTCCATAGATTCTACAAAACCTTGCAGAATCCATTTTTCTGAGCTTCATTTCAGTTCAGAAACTTTCAGTAGGGTTTTTATTTGGTTTGCAACAGAATCTACAGAGCCTCTAAGTCTCTAAGAACAGTGCTTATTTTTCACAGTACAGACTGACTTCATGTCAGCTCCCTGCCCTTCTGCAGTCCTTCACAGTCAGTCAGTACTTGCTCAACAAGTTCCCTCCTGAAGAGGTATCTCACTGTAGCCCTCCAGGAATTTCTCACATTTCATCTCAAGGAACAGTCAATCTCCTTGTACGAGTTCCACCTGCCCAGCGTGCCCCAGCCAAAACACAGCAAACAAASAGTCTTCCCTCTGTTGCTCAGCTGTACCCCTTTGAAGGAAGATAACATACAGTAATCTACAAAAAAGGACAAAAAATATTGTCCGTGACAAGAGTACCTGTGTAGATTTAGTGTAATTCAAAGATTTCCAGTCTCTATGTATACTTGTGAATTTTATCTCTGGGATAGAACTATTAAAAAAAATACTGAGGCCATGATGGTTTTTATATTCCTCCTTCTCTTTCTCAGTTCTTATCATGTACTTTGTATTACTTTTTGACAGAGCTACTATTGCCTTTTTACAAGCTGATACGTGAATAAGAAAGCTATATAAAACTATATCCAATAATATAGCTCTTACCTGATTTGCTTTGTGAATGCTACCCAGATGCAAAGTACAATTTATTTAAAAGCCTTTCAAAGCAGAATTTACAAATATAGTGCCTTAGAGTAACTCAAGGAAGTTATTGGGTCCTACTGATTTTCCCCTGAAGCATGTGAAAGGCAATGAAGGCTTATTAGGAACACTGTTTAGTTTGTTGTCACCTTCACTGGTGTATATTTTCTTATCTTCCCATATGACTTTGATCAAGTTTATATACAGATAGAAATGAAGCAGAAGAAAGAATGAAAATCAGAGGAAGGGGTGGTAGAAACGTCATCTAAACCCCCTGCATTTTTCAATTTTGGCTACAGATGAAATCAATTATTAGATTAAGTAACAAGCRAAAACACTTGTGGCACAAAGGAAATAATTCTGAATTGCTGCTAAAGCATTTCTGAGAGTGGTACTCTCATGCCTCATGGATGCTTTTCTCTCTTGGGGTTAGTCTTACAGCCAGAGACAACTCCCATGGTATGTTCCTTTTTATTATTACACTAGAAGTCATGGAAGACTTGCCAGTGATGGAAGGCTTCATTCTTAGACTATTGTCCTGCTTTAAAGGAGAATTAACCTGCAGGATTTTGCTTTTCAGCTGCAAAATTTATTTTTTTTTAAATAAAGTTAAATATTTTCCAAAATAAAGGTATTTTTGTAAGTTATAAAAAAAAGTCCTRTCATAAGATAGTTGTGACAAAAATTTTGCTCTTAGTACTACTTGGATATTTCCTCAGTGGCTGGTGAGATACATTATTTCCTGCCTTATTTCATGTCCTTACAAAAAATGTTCTTTATGTCAGGTCATGAGTTTTCATTGAAATATTTGGCCCTAATACAGTTCATGGTTAGAAGAACTATAAACATAAGAGCAAAGCATGATAGGGAAGCAAAGAAGAGTTTTCCTCAACCAACAGGTGCATCACTAACARCATGTGTTGAGACAATGACATTTCCATTGTAGACTCTGGATGTTATGATTATACAACCAATTGTGGGTTTTGTTCTGACTTTTTCATGGCGGTCCCTCATTATTGTGCATAATATTTCTAGGTTCAGAGCAGGAACTGTCGCCTCCACTAGAACATTTGTACAGCCTCAAGAACAATAGATACTTAGGATATTCTTTTTTAAAATTAACAGTGGAAGTTAGGGAGTAAGTCTTCAAAGCACTAAAATTATCCTTTCCTGTTATTTAAACCTTACATATCTGACAATGAGTAGTTAAATACACTCCTCCAGTCTGCTGCTCAGAATTTTTAACATGAAAGAGAAGGACCTCAGACACTTTAAAGATTTACTACTTGGAAATAAAGATTCAAAAGAAGCAAAACATTTTTTTATCAGTGGTGCATGATTTCAAACTGAACACATCTGAATGCTTTAGCATTCCTCAGATTTCCTAGACTTGGATTATGGCCTGCTCTGCTTATAGTATCTTCGTTGCCCTTGACGTATGTGTAAAATGTAGTTAATAGTTAAAATTAGTTAATAAGTTAAAAACAGTTTATCTTGCATAGGAAGCAATAATTCACCTTAGTTTTGTCCTTAACAGTCATACTGAGGCCATCACAAACATCTGCTGTCTTGCATCCACTACCTTATTTATATAGTACGATGCATTTTTCTCTTAGGAAATCATAAACTTGGAAGTTGAACACATTTAAATTTTTCTGTATAAAAGATCAGATTCCCCAGCATATTACAGTTGCTTTTTCCTCTGATGTGGCAAAGGAAAGCCATCTTAAAATTAATCTGGTTTGTTGGACTTAAATTGTAGTTATAAGTCTAGTTTGCAAGAACACATACGTACACTCGGCATATTTACAGAATTATGTCTGTTCAGGAGTATAAATCTAAATCTTCTAAAAACTTAATTGGGCACAGCAGTGGAAAGGAGAAGGTGTGAAAGGTTAGGTTGTGGTAGAGTGAAGTCTTTGAACTGGTGTTATTTAATTTCTCTTAAAAAAAACCACTGGTGCCAGTGACAATATACAATATATATCACAGGTTGTAGTGCGGTCTGACACTCACTGGAAACAACCTGCATAGCTGCAAATGAATGCGTAGGTTTTTTTAATGTATAAAAGATTTTTGTCTGCAAGCTGAAAAATAATACTAGGAATAATCATTTATTGATTGAAAACTGTTTTTAGAAACCAGGTTGGACTATGGCAGTTGAAAAATCTGTACATTTTTGACACTGACTGCAATATATTTCTATCATCCTCTTTTACTATTCACTTTAGTTCCACTGAAATCATCATCTGGGCAAAGGAAAAATACACATACATGAAAAATTCTTTTGTGATTTACCAGTATGTAAATCACATGCATTATCCAGCTCTTGTGGCCATTCAAAGACAGGTGGGAACTGTCTGTTCAGTTCTATTCAGAGTTAGAGTAATTTTGTGGTATCACTGCAGACAGAGAATAGAAATGGAATACAATTATGTCTGGGAGGTTTTTTAAAGATATTGAAGCATCTAAGTTAGGAGGTAAGTTACTTGCCTCAGTTCTCCGTAGGTCCAAGGAAGGAAAAGAGGTGAATTCCCCTCAGGAATACAGGGAGTATTAGGCAATCAGGTTCCCAGTTCAGACGGGATGAATTCAGAGGCCAAATTAGAAGTATGTCGGTTTTACACATAACCTGCTTCTGCGGTTTTCTTTTACCATTTAGTGTACCTTACCCAACTTAGGTCAATCAAAGCTTACAAAGCAATTTGGATATCAGATACGTTGGATTAATCATCTGCTTTTGTTAGCACTAATACTGTACAGTTTGACAATCCCTCTTGCCCTGAAATAGTATTTTAAGATAACTCCTTTTTTTATTCCCTTGAGTGTATGTCCAACAGTAGATTATGCTCTAGCTTTTATGCTAGTAGTCTTTTCATTAACCGCATGGGAGTCTGAGTATGATATCACCTTTGGATTTTAGACCATTCCCAATTTATATTCTCAATGCTGTGTACTGAGTCTTGTTCTTACATTTTTCAATTCTTTAATGAGTTTCCTCTTAAAAAAAAAAAAAAAGTATTTTTGATACATACATACATACATACATACATATATGTCAGCAACATATAAAAATTTGTCCTAGCATCTACTTTCAATAGTTTCTTTAGCATGAAGGCACACTAATATGATGAAACCATCTGATAAATATATTTCTTTATTTTTTCTTTATTTTCAGGAACTTTCAACAAAAAAGCTCTTGTCTGTAGAGATCTGGTTTTAATTTTAACACGTATGTAAAAATGAGTTTGGTCATGACACCTCATCAAATTAGTTTTTAACTTCCATCATAGCAATATTACAGTGGTTGATGTAATGTGCAGTCTTTTGTTAATGGTATTTGGAAGTACCATAGATAGGGATTTGTAAATGAAGAGTGGCACGCATTGCAAGAAGTATACAGATGCAAATAGAATCAGTCTGCATTGCTACTCTATAAATATGTTCATTTTTTTCTCCAGCAGAAGTATTAAATTGAGGAGAAATGTGGAAAAAAATGAAATAATAAGGAGAAATTAAACATTTTTTCATGTTATGATGATTACCTTTTATAAGGGCATGCATCCTTCTTTTCTGACAATTAAAGGACGTTATGAAGTTCTGTAAAATAGAAATCAATGTAAAGAAGGATGCATGTTGGAGGATTGTTTTACTTTTAAGTTGGCTAGATAATGAAGTGTACAGAAAGGAAGGAAGGAATTGTCTTGCTAAACCTTAGCTTCTGATTGATGTGCAACCTGTAGGGCAGGTTTGCTAGCATATCATAAGCAACACAAAAATTGAAATGGTCATCTCAGCTTTAAGTCAACTTATGTGGGTATCCATTACTGGAGTTTCTAGAACTATTTAATTTGTGCCACTGTCTCCTAAAAGGTCTTAAAGAGCTGATGTTAATAAAAGGGATAAAGCAATAACAAAATGAAAAGTAAGAAAGATGAGAAATATATTCTTCTTTATAATACCAATTTGTTACAAAAAAGGAAACTGCTATAGTAAATTTCAGCATTTAAGAGAATCACTCTAGTCTTTGTTTACAGTCAGTATAGAGAAATGGACACTCAGAAGTAATTTCGTCTCCTACTAGGATAGACACCTTATGCAGGTTACAAGAATTAAATACTTTTTAGATAGTTAAAGTTAAGTGAGATTAATTATACTCATTGTTTGGAATAATAATACTTTAATTGAGTTTCAGGTTTTTTTATGTATTAAATGCACCACATAGGCTAATTGAATACACTCTTAAAATAGTCTTCTCTCACCTGATAACTAAAAGAAACAAGACTGTTTAAAAGAGTATCTTCTCTTTGCACATAGTTTTTTATTTATCACCAGCTTCAATTGTAGACTTTGGACAACAGTTTTAAAATTCTAGATTTAGTGTAATAATGTATGACATCTTTTAAATAATGTGAGAGAAATATATGCATATATATTAATTCTGAGTTACCTATTAACAGTATTTAAGATAAGTTGTTTTCAACCGTATGAACTGTGAGTAGTGCTTACCAGATTTTAATGCTGGGAACTCCCCATCTCCAAGTGCTGATGGTGTTAGCTATTTTGTACTAGTCACAAAACAAAGTTTTAGAAGCTGATTTGGTGCCTAGTGAAGTTCTTTGATGGCTCCCAGGATCAAATCTCAAATTTCAGCCATGCTAGAAGACCTGAGTAACCAGCAGTTACAAACATTGTTCACTGCCTCATTTTTACTTGGGAATTGCTTGTCAGGCTTCTTGCCATTCTTCAACAGTTACTGCCCCAGCACAGAATAGAAGTTTGTGTCCCTATCCTCTGCCACATGTAATGACTCCACTTGTTCTCTGGAAACTCCAGACATGCTAGTGCCCAATGCAAAAAATCAATTTTCAGATCTGATTTGAGCACCAGACACTGAGTAAAATCCATGATGTTGAATCCCCTTTTTCAAGAAAACCATGTTATATTAATGAAAGGACTGATGAGAACTCACTAATAAGTCACCATTAAGAAATTGTATCAGGCCATCACTGATTTATCTTTTTTTTTACTTTGATCCCTTCATTAGTACTTTTGCACTAAGATAAAGAATCCTCTGTTAAAGTATTGTTGAGAAAACACTGGTGTCGAGTTTATGTATAAACTTGTTATTAATAAATGAAACAAAAAAGTTGGAAAACTGATATTGCAGCTTTGACAATATTAAATAATACTTTACAACGAAAAAGAAACATCTGAAATGCGTGGGAGTTTAACTTGTTAAACTGAATATGTTTAATTGCAATCTATTTAAATAAGATTTTTAATCAGTTCTGGGAAAACTAACACAAGTTTGCAATGGATAAAATTAGGATAAAAAATAAGGAAAAATGAGGGGAAGATTAGACATAGAGGGAAACTGGTGATGTGGCCTCAAAACAGGAAGCCAATGGCAACTTAGAAAACCAGTCTGTATCTGCCAGGAGAAAGAAAAAATAAACACTATGAAAGTAGAGAGAAGACTGAAGATCAGATATTTTTATTGATTAGTAGTCAGAAATACCCATTTATGTCAATGCAGATTTCTACTTAGAACAAGACACCATGATCTCACCACTGCTAGAATTGCCAAAGCACAACTCTCGCTGTGATGCTACTCCACAGAGTGACTTGCTCCTTGAAGTTACAGATTGTTGACGTGTAAGATCACCTATCATTGCTATGCTATGGCACATGGGACTGTTGCAAGATACAATCAAGGTCATCCTTACAACTACGTGAGCAATATTTGTCAGCTCTCCAACCCCCAAATGTGCAGGAAGGTCCTGCAAATTTTTAAAGTAAGTGGAATACAAAATCCTTCCTGCAACCTTTTGAATGAGAAGACTTAGCACCTCCCCTGCTTTGGAAATGGGACTTGACATTTTGACAGGTGTTTGCCTGGATGTCAGAGAGATCTGCACTGGTGTAAATGTAATTAATATGTACTCCATTTGTAAGCCTCTGAACAATATTCATTTATATAAGCATAGTAGTTATCGGTTGAATGTCAGCTGGAAGTCAAATTCTCTGATGATTTTTCCAGTAATGTGTAGGCACAATTATAAGAAAATGCTGGAACAAGGAAGTAACATTATAGCATAAGGGACCAAAAGTGGATGACTAGCAGGGTAGAGAGAAAGGATATGATAAGTAGGTGGACTGATGGAAGTGATGAGAGCAGAATCACAGAACAGGCTGGTGTGACAATAAGGAGTAGATTTTTGAATGTTCTAATAAGTATTAATCTTAAGCATTTATTCAAATACCTTAAGTACTCTTGTAAAGCTTCATTCAGAAGTCAAAACATGTTTGTAATATAATCTTTATGCTTACAGTGCATATGAAGAGATTTCCTAAAGTAGTATACTTTCTCATTTCTGCTACAACTTTTATTTCAGTTTTCTACTGCTGTGGTAAATGACTTCTGCAGCAAAGTTATAACTAGTATTTCAAAATAATTTTCCATGGTATTGATAAGATCCCACTTCAGATATTTTCCATCTAATTTGGGCACCTTGCTACAAATTGAGTATAAATAAAATGGAAAGATGCAAATAATAATTTAAGTAAATAAGTTTAAAATTTACTAATGTGGAAGACTATTTTGTCTACAGTGAAGAATAATCAGGTAACTTGGACAAGAGTTTAATTCCATGAATAGGGGAAATCAAGTATTTCTATTACGTATTCCATTGAAGAAATGAGCAGAGAATACAACTAGTGGAACTGAGAATTAAATCTTGGAAGGGAAGAAAAAAAGTAGGAGGAAGAGTCCATCAGAAGTACAGATTTCAGTATACTACTGCTTCAGGGAGGACAGTTACAACTATCAGGGTGATGGATTTGAGATGAATCAAGTAATTGGTTAAAGCAAAAAGTAAATGGAAGAAGAATATTAGGGAAAAAGGTTCAGGTCTGTTTAGGAGGGGAAAAAAAATAAGAAAAAARGATAGTGAAGGGAGAGTGAAAACTCAGGGTCTTATCTCTTGCTAAGTAGAAAAACCCATTTATATTAATGAGGACTTCCGCTTAAAAATTGATGGCATTGTCTTGCCCACAGTAAGAATTGTTAAAATACCATCAATAGCAAGGAACAAAAAGAGATTAGGTCATCACTCAAGAGGTTACTCTAGATCTGTTCTCTCAACTTTTTCCAATGACTAGTTTCCGAATCCCCTCACCATCAAACCATAAAGAACTGGAGTTATCATAAACCTCTGCAGACGGCTTTCACATTCAAAATTTGTGCTCTTGACAACCTGCATCACTTATAGGCTTTACAGACATGTGATCTATGAGTTCTTTTCTTTCCATCCATCACTTCTGCAAAATCTCAGAATCATAGAATAATTCAGACTGGAAGGGGGCCCAGGGAATCATCAAGTTCAACTCCCTGTTCACTTTATTATTTTTATACTTGAACATAGGCTACCATTTCAAAAGGCAATGAAAGTCATCCAAAAATAACCAATATTCAATTAAGTCAAATTTCCCAAGCACCGTTGATAGTACTTATAAAGACATTAGAACATTCCACCCTAATATGCAAAGTACATGGCTTGAGACTCAGGTCAATATAAAACTGATTCTAGTACTTGGCTGACTATACTAGAAGATTTGGGTTGATTCTGGACAGTCTAAATAATTATTTATTTATCTATTTATATAAATAGCCAGCACCCTCAGATACCTGAACTAGGTTTACAGGAAGCAAAAAGCCTAGTATGTTTTTTTCTGTCTATCTTCTAGTTTCCTGTCCTTGGGGGTAAGGGGATATTCCTTCTTCTTACATATTTCCTACTGACACAGTAGGCAATATGGGAAGTTATGCCCCCCTGGAGGAAGTTAGAGATCTTGCTGGAAAGTCAGAAGATGAAGCTTCTATTTCTAGGAATTTGGAGGGAGTGATGGATCGGATTGTGAAAATAAGGAAATGATCTCTGTACTTCAGAAAACAAAGCATGTTAGAGACTGTGGAATAGCTATTTGGATAAATTGGAAGAAAGTTAAAAAAATCAAATACCATTGCACATGGTGTTTGCAATGCAAATGCAAATTCCAAATGCTCCAAATACCATTGCAGAGCAGAGAACTGTGCTAAGGCATCTATAGCAAAGGCTATTACTTTCTTTATAATGTATTATAAAAAAATTAAGTTTAGGAGAATATTCCAGTAATGGATTTTCACTCTTGACACTGAAATTCTAGAAACTTTGCTTTTTAAATAAAAGCTGACATTTTTGAGCTACTCCAGCAATTATTATTTTTTTTTTTCAAGTGAGAAGAATCAAAAGAAGGAGAAGGAGGAGAAGAAGAAGAAGAAGAAGAAGAAGAAGAAGAAGAAAAAGAAGAAGAAGAAGAAGACAAAAATCACAGCTGGTCTCTTATCTATTCTTCTGTCAATATTTTAGTGAATATGCAGTAATATCCAGTAATTTCACAGTATCTAGCATACTTTTTTCTCAAAGGTGCAGAGATCATTTCCTTATTTTTCACAATCAGATACATCACTCCCTCCATAATCCATAGTACTTTGCCAATATCATCAAAGAAGAAAATGTTTGTTTCTAGGTTTCTGAGTCTAAGGCTAACATGATAATTACAGGAGCATCCTCTTATCTTCTACAGAGCTCCCTCTTCTAGTTAACACTTTGTTTCTGGAAAGATCATAGCCTGTTTAGAGTAAATAAACTGAAAAACAATATTCAACCCATTGAGCTTTTATAAAGATGCTATATTTAATACTTACAGACCAAATTCTGTTCAAGAGTGTGGTGGGTTAACCTTGGCTGGTTGCCAGGTGCCCATCCAGCTGCTCTCTCACTCCCGCTCCTCAGCAGGACAGAGGGAGAAAATAAGATGAAGAAGTTCATGGGTCAAGATAAGGACAGAGAAATTGCTTAGAAACTACCGTCATGGGCAAAACAGACTCAACTTTGGGAAGACTAATTTAATTTATTGCCAATTAAAAATAGAGTAGGATAGTGAGGAGCAAAGGCAAAACTAAAACCACCTTTCCTCCACTCCCCTCTTCTTCCCAGGCTCATCTTTGCTCCTTCTTTCCCAACTCTTCTACTTCCTCCCCCTGAGTGGCACAGGGGGATGGGGAATGGGGGTTGTGGTCAGTTTATAACACATCATCTCCGCCATGGGCTCTCCAGGAGCTACAGCTTCCTTCACGGCACATCCACCTGCTCCCATGTGGGGTCCTCCATGGGCTGCAGTGTGGATATCTGCTCTGACATGGTCCTCCATGGGCTGCAGGGGACAGCCTGGTTCACCATGGTTTTCTTCACAAGCTGCAGGGGAATCTCGGCTCCGGGACCTGGAGCACCTCCTCCCCTCCTTCTTCATTGACATTGGTGTCTGCATAGTTGTTTCTCTCACTTTTTTCTCACTTTTCTCTCCCAGCTGCTGTGCAGCTTTCTTAAATATATTTTCACAGAGGTGCCACCAGCGTTGCTGATGGGCTCAGCTTTCGTCAGTGGTGGGTCTGTTTTGGAGCCAGCTGGAAGTGGCTGTGTCTGGCACGGGGCAGCTCCATGTCTCTTCTCACAGGGACCACCTCTGCAGCCCCCCGCAGCCAACACCTTGTCACGTAAACCCTATACAGGGAGCAATGTTGAGTGCTAATGTTAGTGGCAAGTGCAAATGGCCAATAGCCCTAAAAATAGGTATTAATAGAAATTTTAAAAAAATGTTGCCTCAAGATTTCCCTGGAATCCAACAAAGAAATCAAGCAAAGTGACACATTTAGTCACCAACTGATATTTACTAATAGGTGTGGTAAAATGATGCTGTTTAATGCCCTCTTAATTTAATAAGCTTAAAATAAATTAAAAATATGTCTGCTTAGAGTTTCACTTCCTAGACTGCACATTTTTACTTCCTACCACCCATGACACTGAAGTTACCATTTTAATAGTTGCAAAATTACAGATTTTCTGTCTTGTGCTTTGATTTCCTCGTTAGACAGCCAGGTGTCTCATAATTTATTTAGAATTGATTGTTCTAGAAACTTTCCTTGGAGATTTTGCAACTGTATAGAAAAAAATTTGATTTAGGATGCAAGTCTGAGCTTATTAGAGTTACACTCTGCTAGAAATTTACAAGACTGCTTACAAGCTCCTTGAGTGGCTTTCATCAATTTAACAAATATTAGAAGTCCAGTAGAGGGAATCTGAAAAGATTTCTTAAAACAGCAGGTTCACTTCCTTGTGCTGAATAAAACATTAGACTGGTTGACATGAAATAAAAAAGTGGCTTTTCTTATTAAACTTTCTTACAAGAACACCACATACATATCTTAAATTCCCACTTTCCTGAAATCCCCTGTTATTTCATGAATTTAGGTGTAGCTTGAAGCATTGGTTRTGAATAGCAAAACTCCTTTGAAATTTGCTTTTGTCATAAAGCAAAAACACATAGCCTGTAAATGCAAACATTTGAATATTTTCTGAATGTTTTTCTTTTCTTTCACTGAAGTAATTTTATAGAAAGTGTGTAAGAATTTATGATTTTAATTGTTCCATATTATTGTGAAGCCAGTTTCCAAAGAGGGAAAAAATCTGAATGGATGACACACATGTACTGAATATTCTTAGGAAGACAGAGATAAACTATCAGAAGATTTAATATTTATATAGATTTGTTTTATCAGAGCATTTTAAAGTTTTCATAAAGTTCTTGATGATAAAGTTTACTGTTAAAGCTGACAGTTTCATTCAAAACTAACTGATCAACAGTCAACATTTTGACGTACGAATGCACAATATTCTCTTTCAATCACTCATGAATAATCCAGAGACCAAGAATTAATTACTAAATGTATTCTAAAAAGTAACTTTGAATAAGTAAAATGTAGAGAAGGCTTTAATATATGGACAGACAATACAAGTACAGCAAAAATGGGAAGTCAATTGAATGGTTTTTTTTTTACGAATTATACACCTGGCCCTACAGATTATATGGTCTAATAAATGAAATCACAACCATTTGTAATATTGTAATATTATCAACAGGTGATTAGCTTCTGTGTTAATTCATACCAGTGAAGCAGATTTTCATTTTTTAAAAGATTTACTGTAGTGAAATGTTACAGGAAAATTGAAGTTACAACATTAGAAGAGACAGAATTTTCAGTCAACATAGAAAAGAGAAAACAGCTGTGCTCTACGCTCATACTAGCACATGAGCTACTCTGTATTCTGTGTATATTCACAACTTGTCAGCAAAAACTACATTTTCACATGGGATATTACCTTTTAGAGAGAAATGAGGAAGCCAAAGTTGGGTTGTGGTTTTTTGTTTGTTTTTTTTTTTCTGGTGGTGGGGGATAGTATTTTGTATAAATTTATGTAAGAGATGAAGGAGGAACAACAAACATGGCACAGAGGTACTGGAGTGACACCTATAGGACTCCAGCAATAAGAGGTGTCAGTGCTTCTTTTCTTCTGCTGGACCGCCATTCATTCATGTGTGTTGCTGGACAAAGCAAATGGGTAATATAACTATAAATACTTTCTCAGGCAAATTCAAGTCTGTTGCAGAGAGTTTTGTCAGATTGCCTGCATTGTCTTTCATGCTACCTTTCATGCAATAAAAGTCCTTCCAAAATTAGCCCATTACTTTTTACTGCACTGAATGTCTCTTCCTTTTTTTGTGATGCTTTTAGAAAAAATCAGGTGCCCAGTTTAGTTCAATTGCTCATTCAGATGATAGCTTGTCAGAGGCAGATATTGTTATTTCTCATTTGATGGTAATTTTGATGTTTTGGAAATATTATTTGGTAGAACAGAGATAATTATCTTTACAACATTCCATTATTTCTATAATCTCTTTTTTTTTCACCGGTAAGGAACTGAGGGACAGGGAGATTAAGCACAAGACACAAGCTGCCAGGTTATGAACGAGGCAGGATTAAGTGCTTGTGCAGAAGAGAATGATTCATATGGAGTCAGGTGCCTGCTCATCCTGAAAATCCCTAAACACCTATATGCACCTGAGCATGCTCAGAAACATTTCAGTAGCATGCTGTCCAAGAGTGCAAGGCATTTGCAAGTTTATGGATAGCACCAGACTGGGGGATAATGGTTGGTACACTGGAGACCAGGACTACTGCTCAGATGGCCTAAACAACTGGAGAAATGTGCCAAGAGGAAACTTGTGAAGTTCAAGTGTGAAATCTTGCACTTGGGATGGAATAGCCCTCTACATCACTGCAGGCTGGGAACTTACTGACTGGGAAAAGGACCTGGGGGTTCTGGAGTTGTATGTGAGTCAGCGATGTGCCCTTGCAGTGATGAAGGCCAAACTTCATTGCCATAAGCATAACCAGCAGATTAAGGCAAGGGATTATTCCCCTCTGTTCAACACCTGTTAAACTGCATCTGGGATTCTGTGTCCAGTTTTGGTCCAGTAATGACAAAGTGGATCAAGTCTAGCAAAGGGCCACTAAGATGATTAGGAAGCTGGAGCATATTACATATGAAAAGCAACTGAGGGAACTAGGTTTATTTAACCTTGAGAAGATTAGGGTAAAAGGGGATTTAATTACTATCATCTCCCATGGCCCGAAGGGGGAAGTAATAGGAAAGACCAAGCTATACTCCTAGGGGTGCAACAGTCATAAGGAATCCAGTCCCCAATATCAGGGAGTAAAATTCACCCCTCTCCATGTTTCATTTACAGCTAAAATGCTGATAATTGCAATAGTTTTTTACTACTCACAGCCACCTGTTCATAATCAGAGATATCTATCATTAGTTTAGGAAGAGAGAGATTCCTGTTTGAGGGCATCACATGAAAATGAGTTTGTTGGTACCATTCTAGCTTCTGGAAGTCATAGGCTGATATCAAACAGCATTCATAGTTCCCTGTGAAAACAAAAATGGCAAAGTTAAAGTGTTATGTTTTACTTTATTTCCTGGTCTGGAGAAAGAAAAAGGAAACAGAGTGAAATACAACACTTTAATTTTCCCATTTTTTTCTTTTACAGGAGAGCAGATTATTATTGACACTGAAAAAATGAAACTCGCATTATGAACTTACTTCTCAGAAACAGAATCTGAAAGTGTTGCAAATTCATGCTGAAACTTGCTTTAACTTGGATTTGCACAGAATCAAGACAATGAAATGCAGATGAGGACAGGCAATAACTAAAACTAGATACACTCTCATTTTCATGTGCTAGTAATAAAATCACACAGAAGACAATGCAGAAGAATAAGAAGAACAGTAATAGCAGTTGAATGCATCAAAGTGTTTCTACTGGCATTTATCTGTCTGAATTATTCTGTATTCTTCTTTTGTGTTGCCAGACTGATATGATTATTGAAACAGCTGAAACAGTAACTGCAGTATAAATGGGCAAACAGATCCTCGACTGGCAACAGAAAGGCTAAGACTTCAATTTTTCTGTTATTTTGCCCATGGTATATGCAGTGACCTACAGGACTATACCCAATGGTCAAGACAGAGGTATCAATCTAAACAAGGAGTTATACATACAACTCGAAGAAATCAAAGACCACAGGTTGGGGAGCCCCACTGCAAAACTTAAGTAATCCTACCTCACCATTATGTATAAATCCTACAGGTGTATAAAATGCATCCTTTGAAACAGATTTAGAAAGAAGGCTGGAGGTTTGTATGTCCATTCACTATGCAGAARTGGCTTGGTGATTATAAGGAGATGCAAATCTGGTAGGTATTACATTATCAGAGAGCCAGTTCATGAAAAAACTTTCACATGTCTCTGCACAGAATGGCCTGTAGTGTTGTTATTCTGAGAGTTTTCAAACTAAGCCATTTATTTAAACACACAGTGTCCTACCTAAGCTTCCTTTAGGGTGAAACTTACCCTCTACAGAGGACTTGCACAAGGCTATGCATCACTGAAGTCATGTTAATGCTCTGCTTTCTTAGTTGGAGTGGGAGCTAAATGGTGCATAGACCTTTGTACTGTTCTGATGTAGAAGGAGAATTACACCCGTCATCCAAATGATTCTCTGAAAAATGTTGGGCATTTTGTCAATATCTGCAGGATTCTTCAAATTAGAGGACCACAAATAAGAGATGTTTTATTCAAAATCATTAAAATTTCTACAGATATTTTATTCTTTTTTTTTCTTTCTGTCTCTTTTATCACCTCTCTGTTGGTTAAATAATGAAGGATCCCCTCACAGTAATCTTCTCACTGAAAGGATGTTATGGGGAAAAAAAAAGATGGAGGAAGAAAAGTTTATGTATTGTCTTTACTTAGCAGTTAAGCATTTAAGTTGAAATACATAGTGAATTTACTAAGGGAATTAAACTACATGAACCTGCTGGGTACAGGGGGCTATCAGATAGGAAAAGGTATCAAGGGAATAGAGTAGAAATTTCTGCTGAAAACTTGAGTCTCTGAGCTACAGAACTGCTTGGTGACTTTTTTTAGGATATATGTCATGCTATCGATACATTTTATAGATATTATAATGTGGGCTCAATTCTCTCATCACTTCCAGTAATTTAATGCCAGTGTTGTCTGCCATTATATTATTATTATTTTTATTATTATTATTATTATTTCAGCTTGTTATTATTGTTATTATTTACTTATATTACAGTAAGTTTTGTGGATTTCACACCAAACCTTTTTACACTGTACACTCTGGAAACAAGTAATCTATTAAAAAAAATACCACATATTTAAATTATCTGGGTTAAACTGTGAGTATGTTTTATTTGGGACTAGAAAACGGTAGTAGAGAGTGTAAACTCCCATCTCTACTACTTTATTTAACCAAGAAAGGAAGTGCTTGCAGGTGAACTTCAAGGAAGTTATAGATAAGCAAAAAGCCATTCAAAGTAACTTCCAAATAATTAGTTTCCTCCATCATTATATTAAAGTCTGTTTAAGGAAAAGTTTCATTAAGTTATTCTGGTTACAGAGTTAGTCACACATTCATATGGAGACAGCCCTGGAAAAGTAAATAGAGTGTCAGGAAATCCACCTTTTCTCCATTTACCATTCAAGGACTCTCGTAAATGCATTGGGGTTTTGCAGGGGCTCTTTTATTTGGGTGATTTTTTTTTCTTTTTTTCTTTTTTTCTTTCATTCCTGTTCTTTCCTCAATGTTTTCCTTTTTTCCCTTAGAAGAGAGTGATGGCGGTGCTACTAGGAACCCTACTGAACCAATCTGTGCTCTGCCTTGCATGCTGCTGATAGCCTCACCCAACAAGGCTGTTGGAGCTACTGTCCTGGTTGTGTGTATGTGAATCTCTGCTTCAGCCATTGTTTTGCTGAGCAAGTTCATCCCAAAATGACTCTGCCCTAAGGGCAGAGGCCATGCTAACATATCCAGGAGAGAATCCTTGCATGTGCAGCCAGTAGATAGCACATGGAGGCTCAAGCATTGGCAGTCAAACCATCAAACTGGCTACATGTTTTAGAGTACAGTCTGAAAAAACTGTGATAGTGTCCTGGTTTCAGCTGGGATAGAGTTAATTTTCTTCCTAGTGCTGTGTTTTGGATTTAGTATGAAAAGAATGTTGATAACACTCTGATGTTCTTAGTTGTTGCTAAGTAGTCTACTAGTCAAGGACTTTTCAGCTTCCCATGCTCTGCCAGGTGCACAAGAAGCTGGGAGGGAGCATAGCCGGGACAGCTAGCCCAACTGGCCAACRGGGTATTCCATACCRTGTGACGTCATGCTCARTATATAAAKAGGAGGCGTGGTCCAGGAAGTAGCGATYGCTGCTTGGGTATCGCTCAGCGGGTGGTGAGCAATTGCATTGTGCATCACTCATTYTGTATATTCTATCATTATTATTATTATTATTATTATCATCATCATTATTTTCCCTTCCTTTTCTGTTTTATTAAACTGTCTTTATCTCAATCCATGAATTTTACTTTTTATTTCTGATTCTCTCCCCCATCCCACTGAGGGGAGGGGGGAGTGAGCGAGCAGCTGTGTGGTGTTTGGCTGCCTTCCAGGTAAACCACAACAGATAGCTACTACATCCACCTTTGGAAACCCCTGCAGTGACTAAATGTCCAGTCTTGGCAACAGCTCAGTAAGACTCGGGAATTTATACAGTTGAAGCCAGCTAAGAGTTTACTGCCAGCCTAATAAAAATTATTGATCCAGTTGAGATGCCCATATATAAATCTTCCAGGAAAGCTCCTAGGATTTTCCCTCTCAGTTACTGTAACAAGTTTTTCACTAGTCTTCTGCACTTTTGCCCTATATTGCAAAGCCTCTCCATCCCCTCTCCATTCATGCCTCCACCAGTTCCCTCRTCTTGCAGAGATTAACTATTTGTCTTTGCTTTCCTGGTCCTTCATGATTTACTCCTGGGCAAATTAACCTTCCAGTCATTACCATAAATGGTCATTTCCTACCCTTGGTCAACATTTGATGATAGCCTCTTCCAAACTCCTGTTACACTTCCAAAGAAGCTTCTTTGACCTCTGTAAATCTTCTAGATATCTGCAAATTTACTTCATTATCTTGCTTAAATCCTCCTCTGATCTGCTTTTTGATAACTATGCTGCTGAGATTATGGCCTCTCACGTTAAATATAGATAATGTTTATGGACAGTGTAAAGCGGTTCAAGTTCTGTCCTGATTCAAGCTGACTGTATATAAGGCAGCCTTAAGGATGTTTAGCCAGTAAGTACAGGATGTTGCTTAACCTAATCAGCTTTGCTAAGAGGCAGGGTATGTTGCTTACATAGATCATGATATGCATTTGGTTGTATGTGTTCCTGAGTGGTTCTAAGAAACGGACAGTGCTTTTTTTTCCCCCTTCTTATCACCTCCTATAAACTTTTCCATTTTCTCTCTGTTACCTTCTTTTCCAGTTTCTCTATACTCTGTTTTGTCCTTAGATTGCAACTGTCCTTGCCCTTAGATTTTAAGTGGCTGGAGCAGAAACCATGTGGGTTTTTTTGGTTGTGGTTTTTTGCCTGATTTTTATATATGAACTAACACAACAGGATTCGGCTCCATTGCTCTGGTTCATAGGGGTTCTAGCTGTACAAATCCAGAATAAATCACATCATGCTGATTATTAATAATAAGCTAAAAAGATTTGCTATCCAAACAGCATTTTAATGGCTATTTAAGTGAGCATTTGTGCTTCTGCACTGCTTCTCTGATGCCAGTAGGCATTGAGTCTGCTCAACTAGAAATAAAACCCTTGCAGAAAAGTGCCGCTAAATTACATGACCATGGTTGAAGCAAGATGGCCTGAGCTTTTCAGTGCCAAGTCTCAACTGCCCGTTTGGGTACCTTTCCACACAATAAACAAAAACATAATGTGCTTTTCCTGTCGTGTGGGCAGGGTGACAGCCTATGGCCAAATGTCTCAACATGCTCAGGCATATTAGCATAGGCCCAGCAGCTGTTAAACTTCACACAGGGATGAGAACAGGTTCTAGTCCCAGTATGAGGCAACAGTAGAAGGTATTTGACAGAATGGGTTTATGGCCTATCTCTGCCAGACAGGATGCCAGCTCGATTATTTACAGCTGGAACATTTTCTGGTACTTCAGATCCAAACCTACAAAATGCATGGACAACTCCTGAGAAGCTCTTTGTACTGACAGGGTGCAGCTGCTAAATATGCATATAGCACAAAAAAACCAAACAGATTTTAACACCAGCTCTAGAGTAAAACAAAAGCAAAAACATAGCTACTGAGTTCTTTCAGTTAGGTTTCCTGTGGCACTTGTCATCACTTGTATGTACTTTTGGCTACCACAACTGTAACTGTGAGATAGTAGTACAACATTGACAAAAGTGGTATACATCTCTAGCAAATGCTAGCCTGCTGCCTTAATATTCTGGCTAAGTTGAGCTTGCTTGGTAATTCAAGGGTTAACAAAATTTGTCTGGACCTAGAGCTTTGTAAAAAGAACCCTTATCAAGATCCAAACCAGATCTTATTACAGATACACTTAGAAACAATTGTATTTTTTAGACTGACTGCTGACTTCCTTATTGGTTACTTGTAATTTTAAAGTTATCATCTTGTTAAATAGGTGAGTGAGGAACATGTGACAAAGATTCTGAAAAAAAAGCATGTGATGAGATGGGATGTGATTGTTATGTAGCAACTTACCGCAGGAGTACCACAGACACAGAGTGAGTAATGTCTTCTGTTGTTACCTGTGCACATGCAGACTTCTACCAACATTTGTATCTGCCCTAAAGCAGCAGAATATTCCCTGAGAACAGAGAGGAATCTCTGGGCATTTTCCTCTTCTTTCCTGTGGTTTATTTTCTGAGAAGAAAGATAATTGTAAAAGTAGTACCGTCATACATATTTGTTAATCTAGCAATGTTGACCTAAGATTAATTTCCCAAATGTCATGAGCTGAAACAAAACTTCTGAATCTATTCTGTATATCTTGGGAAAGGAGTGTAAGCTAGTATCAACAACCATTATTCACAAAAGTTTCATACAGAAGGAAAAATAGAACCATGCGTACAAAGTTATGTATTTTCTATGTTTGGTTATCACTAACACTTTACTGAATAAATCATTCGGCATTTGTGTTAAGGAAAAGAAAAAGGCTACTGGAGAGTAATTGGAGAGAATACATTCTAAGTGAACTGATCCCTGTATTTTCATCCAAATCCTGATTCTAAATGTTGGTGTTCAATTAACCAGAAACACAGAGCTATAATTTTCTATTGAAATTCGCTGGGAGCTGTGTGCCTAAAAATGCCTTTATAACCTGTATCCTACTGCTCAGTTATGCTTTGAGGGGCCAAGATGATTCTATACTATTTACAGATGGTGCAAGATCTGTATCATTGATGGCAAACCAATGAGTTAAGTTCTGATAGTACTTACCTGTAGATTTATTAGAACACTCAATATATGTGCATTCTTATTATTTAAAATGAATAAATATATTTTTAATAATCACTAGAATGAATCAAGATATTGGGAAAAAATTCCAGCAGGTAATTCCAGATCAATAAAAAAGGATTGCTTTTCTAAAATTTCTAATTCAAATCATTCTTTCAATGCTAACTTATACAAACATAATAAATTAAATCCAAATCAACTGTAAAATTATAAGGACTGCAGATCACAGTAATTCTAATGAAATAGATTTTATTTGAATAAGCAACCTCGAATCTGACACAGGTTTCTGAGCTTGGAAATAACCAAGGAAAGAAGAGAAATATAACACTGGGATGATTATCGGGATGAAGTGAGTCTTTGAAATAAATTATTGTCTTGTTGGAAGGGAAAGGGATAAACAAAAGCTTGCTTCATATTGCATTTACCTTATGCTAAGCAATAGCAAAGACACCATCTAGATGACAAGGTGATAGAGTGTGACTTTCAGACCTTTAGCAATAGAAGCCAATTTCAGTCTCTTTCAGACAGATTATAGAAGCACAGAATCATGTAGGTTGAAAAGGAYCTCTGGAGGTCACCCAGTCCAACATCCTGTTTGAAGCAGGATGAATGGGTCAGGTTGCTCAGGGCATTGTCCAGCTGAGTTTTGAACATCTTTAATAATGGAAATTGCACAATACCTTTTGGCAGCCTGTTCCAATATTTGACCATTTGAATATTTGACCATTTGCATGGTGAAGTCTTTCCTTATATCTAACAGGAATTTTCCTTGTTCCAAGTCGTGGTTTTTACCTTTTCTCCTGTTACCGTGTGCCTTTGAGAAAAGTCCAGCTCCATTTTCTGTGCCCTTCCATTAGGTAGCTGAAGACAACAATAAACTAGCTAACTTCTTAAGGCTGAACAAAACAAATTCTCTTGCCTCTTATGATTTCGTATGTGTGCCAGCCACCCAGAACATGAGTACCTTGATCCTTGGCTATAGATTGGAGCACATGGCATGGAAGAACATGTTTTAACATGTCTGTATGTCTGGGTAAACCTGAACAGAAATATGGGCATATGTCCTGTTCACTGACAAGTACTGCACAGGTAGACAGTGTGCACAGGTCGTCTACTATACATTTGCAGAGAATTCACACTAAGTGGAAAAAGAACAGATGAAATGTACTGCAGATCTGCAGATCAGCTTGTATATGTAATGGATATTTGCCTAGGATTTCTGGGAGCCATGCAGCACATTCAAAACTATTACTACTGTAAATGGGCTGTTTGGCATTGAGAAATCCTGGACAGACATACCGTATCAAGCAGGATCAATGAGAGAGCTATATCTGAGCAACCTGATCTAGTTGAAGATTGTCCCTGCCCACAGCAGGGGCTTGGACTAGATGACCTTTAAAGGTTCCTTCCAACCCAAACTATTCTATGATTCTATGATTCTATGATTCTATGATCCGCTTAGTTCTACTCCACTACATCTTCGTCTGCCACCTATCATTGCTGTGAGCAATTAGAGCTGAAAGGATTAGTGCAAAACAATAACACATGATTTACAATTATTTTTATTTCTATGCAGAAGCTTCATCTGAATTATATTCTTCTGGGTGACTACCTTTTGCCAGAATTTGTCTACATTTTCTTTCTATTCCGACATTTGAAATTTGGGGATGTTGCTTTAGTATCATAAGAACTTTTCTATTTTATCCATAACACATTTAGTCAGAGAACAGACACTATAACATCTCATGTAATAAGGGAAAAATATATTTTATAGGCAATATATGGGCACATAAAATGTCCAAAATAAATAGTTTTTAACCTGTAATTCAAGCACCTGTTGTATAACTACACACTGTGATTTTATTTACATTATAAATTTACAAATCTTAGTTAAGGCCATAGATAACCCTCAACATCGAGCATTCAAGCACAGAGAGTTCACGTATCAAAGGAACAGAACATTCTGAGTGGAGAGGACCATTCCATATAAACAGTATTGATACAAATCACATGATGGAATAATATAAGTATATTCTATCCTGTGGAACAAGAAAGAGAAAATGAATATGCATTTTTGATAGTGAGTGGAAATTGTGGCAAAAATTGTGATAATGAGGAACCTATATAAAGCTTTTGAATGACAGCAATATGTATGATATGTTTTAATTTTCTCTCATATATATACACACACACAGATATTGCTACAGTATTGGCTGAATCCTGTTCTAGTGTTTATTGTCATTTTGTTCTTCTGATGAACCTACCTTTGTATACCACATGAGGAACTTAAGGTTAGTTCTTAGTCTATGCTCTTATACATACATTAGACGTGAAGTTATGTTACCCAGTCGCAACAGGAATCTCGCTCTTACACAGCACAGGAGTCATATCTATACAAGAGATACTTCTCAGGTGCATTTCTTCCAGCTTTCCTGGGCCTGTCTACATGGGCAGCAGAAGTAGCGTCAGGACCAGCAGCATATTTGTACTCATATCGTTACCTCTGAGGTATCTGGATCAGTGCYCTTTAGGCTTTGCTATGATCTATTTTGGATAACTTTTCCATTCCTCATTCTTTCCTCTCCTGAAGCCCATCAGATTTTGTTAGGGTTGTGGGTTAAGAGAAAATCTCTGCTTACCTCTACATTCTAGCTTGTAACTTTGTTAGTGGTGATGCCATTTCCCCCTTTGTTTTTACAGCAGCTGCCGTTTCTGTACCTCTCTCTCTCCTTTCACTCAGATGGTCTATCAGAGAAAAATGCAAAGCCTATGTTCAAGTACTCATGGAGATGGGAATGGGAAGAGAAAGACTCCTATCTTCTCTCCAAAAAAGTTTCTGTAAATGCAACCTATTAATTTGAAGGCAAAGGCAGATGGCAGCTATTCTTGAGTGCTCTCCTGAACCTTTCCAGATATACATCTGCAGTGGTGCATTCCTCCCCTCCGCTTCTCCTGGGCCGCTTGTTGATCTGAGAAATTCCCGTGGAACCTTGGCTTTGGTGTACTGAGTCTGGCGGTTGAGCGCTCGTTGACTGTATCAAACTCCACATAGCTGAGGCTGGGAACGTACTCCCACTGCCTGGCCCAGGTGTCATCCCCTGATACCCTTATCTGGGTTGCAGCTCAAGTGTAACAACACTGAAACCTTGAGAATTTTAGTAACTACCCCCTCAGACTGTGGCCAGGATGGAAATTTACAGATGACGAAAGCCAATCATCTTGTGAACCTATAAATGGTGGTCCTAAGTGAGACCCTTCGAGCTCTCCTGGACCGCAGTGGGCTGCGCCCAGCATCTCCCTCTGAGTGGGATGCCTCTCAGATCTAGCGACCTTTCGAGTCTGCGATATTCGGAGGACTGTCACTGAAAGCTGACGAGGGGACCTGGGCTGAACCCCCTTCACTCCTCGAAGCTCAACCCTTGCCTGTTGAGAAAAATGCCAAGACATTTTACATGAATATTCCTTCATGGAACTCAAGGGGAATTTTTAACAGGTAACTTTTGTACATTTATATATATATATATTTCTGTCTGTGTGTGTGAACTAATAGTAAGCATAATTTGTAATTAAGTCGTGATTGTAGTAGACTCTACTAACTTACTTTGTAAATGTTAAATTAGTTAATGATTAAGTGCTGATAAAATACTGTGATCCACCTTAAAACTGTGAATGAACCTTAGACTGCTGCTAAACACATATAATCCCTTAAACTTTTCATATTAGACATAAACCGTTGTCCAAGTCTGAGACTAGGAGTTGATCCAGCCGCACCTAGACTCCTTTCTGAGAAGGAATTTGGAAAGCAAGGGGGTCTACTCTGAACCTTGTGACTCAAGAGGAGGGTCTCCTTACCCTTTTGGTATTAGACATAAACCGTTGTCCAAGTCTGAGACTAAGATTGGAGCCAGCTGGGTCTTCTCTGAACTTTGTGACTCAACAGGAGGGTCTCCCATACCCTTTTCGTCCTTGGTCTCTATAYGTTCTAGCCCAATTAGAACACGATTTTCCTTTGTATACTTCATCCATGTAGTAAGTGATAGAGTGAACCTTGCCATTGAACTCTGTTAAGTCACGCTTTTATAAATCTCTATTAAAATCGCTTTCTGCTAATACCTTTGACGGTGGTTCTTTAAGCRGCCTCTAAACCACTCATTCACGACAACATCTCACTTTGTGCCACCAAATGGAAGCCATAATCCACACTGCCAATGCCACACAAACCTAGAAGGTATAAATTGACAAAAATATAATCGTTACTTCTTTCAGAAAGGGCCAGAATTACTCAGCGGAGCTGCTCAATTTTTACATTTCCAAACTTTTGATTAAATATTTCGAAATGCTTCCAGAAACCACCTTGCCAGGTGAAACTCTAGCATTCATTGCTGGGCAATGACCCAAATGTCACGGCTATGGAGTTCATTATTTCAGGACAACTTAAGACTGGATGCCAATTCTAGGTTTATTGCAAAAGAGAGTTTTTCCTTTCCAGAGGAATAGTGTTAATTCTGTTGGTTCCTCCAGTTATAAGCTAAAAAACTGCAGTTGTTACACTGAACATAATTGATCTTTGTTATTTCAATGCATATTGAGTGAAAATATTGTTTTGTTTTTTTGGTTTGGGCTTTTGTTTTTCACTATTCCTCTCCTAATAATCCCTAGCATTTAGTATGCTTTTCTGGCCACTACTGAGCACTGAACTATCATTTTAATAGAATTACCAATTGTAATGCCAAGGTTTCATTCCTGAGATCTCAGGACAATCACTGTGTGGATGAAGTTGACCCTTTTTTCCCCATTCACATTGTTTTGCATTTAATCTACACTAAATTATTCTATCAGTTACTCAATATTCAAGGGTTATTTTCACAGTTCTGCCCAGTCAGCCCTCAAGTTTACTACCCTGAAAAGCTTAGTATCCTCAGGAAATAGAATCTGCCCCTTCTCCATATTGTCTGTGAATCTGTTCCATGGTGCATGCTCTGTTTTTCTTTATCAGCTATAAAGGGAGAGCGTAAAATGGATAATTAGACTTAGAATACTACATTTGAATCAAATGCTACGTCTTCATAAGATTTCTTTTACTGTTCAAAATTCCAAGAAATTAGAAATGAATTGTAAAATGGTCTACTTCAGGCCTAAACAATACTCAGCTTTATTAACATTCTGTGTTCAGTTTAATATTTGTGACTGCGCTGAAACAGTCATCCAAGGGCAGAGTAGAAAGGCTACCAGTACTTTGTCTTCCACTGTGTGTTTAATGTCTGTTCTAGATAGATACTTTCAGAACAAAAGAGCTATTTTTATAACTTTATTTATTTCAGGGGGATCTCTTCTACTTTCACCCTGTGAKGTCACTGTTTTGGTTTTTTTTTTTTTTTTTTAAAACCCTGGCTAGGGTTGTGCAAGCAAGGAAGAGTCCCTTGGGATTCTTTCATTGCAGATGAGCACCAGCTGCCAGACAAAAGAAGGACTAATTTGTGGCAATGATTGGAAAGCAACACAGATGCTGTGAAGTTGGTGTGCTGCTATATTGGGCCAGGTAATAAAAGTCAAGAGAACAGTACATTTATGCTAAGAATTTCGAAAGCACACGCTAGTAAGCCACAAAATGTAAATATTTTCCCACACTGATTCTGTGTTTTTAGTTGCCTTCCTCATGAGTTTCCAGAAAACTTGGTTTCATACACATTGGAGAAGGAGTATTCCACTTGTGCCTGGCTCATTTATACAGAAATAATAGTCTTTAAAAACAAAATGAAAATATTTTTCCTGCACAGACATTTGAGTTTATAGATATTTAAACATATTTATTATCTTACTATAGATCTAATGCTTAGATAAAACCACACATTTTCAATTTCCTTGACAGAATACCCATAAATGGTGAATCAACACCAATAAATGGTAAATCAAAATGTTATTCTGATGAACTTGTAACTTAACTACTCTTTTGAATAGAGATTGCTTTCAGATACTGATTTACTAGAAATTGAGCATAGCTCCTATCTTATTCTCCTCAGATCAAATATCCCAAAGACATGTAATGGTTAGGGCAACAGAAAGCAGCAGATTAACCTGCAAAATTGTACAAATATTATTTTATCTAAAATCTTTTAAATTCCTTATGTGGGTTTTTATTTGTGTATTTGTATAGTAATGGTTTCTAATGCATGTTTCACAAGACATTTAAAATAAACCTGTAACTACAGACATGAAATTCAATGAGGAAGGAGAAGCAATTTGTGAGCTGATAGCAGATCCTGAAGCAAGACACAAGCCTTACCTTCTTAACTAGACATGTCAAGTTCCATTCCTGGAAGAAACCTTCATCTGCTTTGATCACATGTTGGATGAAAGAAAAAAGTGTCAGAAGAAACAAGTAGGAAAAAAATGGGAAGCATGATCTTGCACCTGCACCCTAATTACTAATCAGAACTGATCTACCAAGACGTAAGCAGAAAGGGGGTTCCACAGTGGTTGATCATAGAGAGACAGAGGATGGTATTTATCTTATCTACATGTACTCTCTCCATGTTAGGCAACCAAGTTGATGAACTAKACTACCTTTCTAATCAAAGGAGAGACAGAGACATATTCTGCAGAAAGTTCACCCCATCCCAAGATAAATTTGCACTTGGAGTTGATTAAATCACCCTCTAGAGTTATCTGTCTCCTCTACTTACAACAGAGGCCTAAACAATAATCTTCAACTAACCATTTAAATTTTATAAAGCTAAAATTAGTGAAGATGAGTCCTATCTGGAAGCAATRAATATGTTTGTCTTAAGCCCTCACAGTGAAAACAGACAAACAGACTAAACAGATAAAAGTGAATGAATCAATGAATAAGACTAAACACAGAAATTGTTAGTTAATGTATTCTAACCAATTTTGATTTCACAAAGCTGATGCCTCTCAATAAGTATCATGGCTAACCTGAAATTCGACCTTCCCTGTTTAAATTTATGAACCTGAGTGGTGCCTCCTTCCGTCAGTTGTGCAAACATTATAAATACGAATCACATCACTGGTATGTACATGAGCAAAAGGTCTGAAAGAGTAGCAGATATTTCTGGTCTTGTGTTTGTGCAGCATAAAGCATAAGCAATCAGCMTGCAGCAAGAGAGCCTTACAGAAATTTCTTATGCTAAGCACTGCATACTCGGAGTAATTCACAGTTCTTTGTTTCATGTCTTCCATCTGGGTGCAACTGATTGCAACAAGATCCCTGTCCGAAAGCAAACAAATGTTTGCTTATGAGGCAGCAGAAATATGTTTGAGCCTTTTGTTGTCTTTTATTGAAAATCTAATTAAAAGATCATGTCACTTATGCAAGTAGATCAAACACTATACAATTCTGAAGTAAAACCCAAGTATCTTATAAATTTAAAAGCATTTGCTTGACTTCAGGAGAGAATTCTTCTCTAAGTAATCTGCTATTTAAATAAAAACATTATTTGGCTTTGACTTGGATGTGTAAATTGGCTGAAAGGCAGTTGTAGGGTGGAATGACATGGAGATAGTGCCCAAGTGAAAGAAAAAGGACATAGTGAATGTTTCAATCGCCAGCTCATCCAACTTGCACTTAATCTGGTCTCTACAGTGTTTTCCCAACCAGGTTTACTAACATCCTTTTAAACTGCTTTATGAATGTTATTTTTTTCTTTATTCTTTAAGTACAGAGGATCACTCCACAAATGCAGACCCAGGGCACTCTATTCCTTAACTCCGAGGACTTGGACAATGCTYAAGGTGTTGCCACACCATTTTTAACAGCAAGAGAATCTAATAGGATGAGTCAGGCACTTATTTGGTGCAACAACAATTATTTAAATAGAATTTATTTGAAGATTTCTATTTTCCTGATAGTTATGACAGATCTTAAAGTGCGATTGGAGATTCCATCAGTCGATGTAAGTCTATTCTCACTCCAAAGTGGAGGTAAAGATCAGAGGAAGTCATCCCATTTTATATTTGCAGAAATCATGGTTCTCAATTTACAATTTTTTTTTGAAGACTTTACACTGTTATTTACACATTATCTTACTGACTGGGAAAAGGCATTCTACTCTTCCATGATTTTTCTCTTTATGGCTAATGATTTGCCAATAGTTCAAATAAGCATGCAAAATATTCTAACCTGCCTCCCAATGTGTCATTAGAACTTCTGAAGAAGTCCACAAAGAGTTGATCCAAACAGCCTCCCGTGTAAGTTAAGGCCTAACAGGGAAAAAGAACAGTTGAATTTTAATGAATCCCAAGAGAAGAGAGGAGTGACCACCAAAACATAACATCCTTCCTTTGCTGAAGGTTCTCTGCAGCACACATGTAGAATATGAACTAGGACCCGATATGCCGACCGGACCCATCCCACAGGGAAGTCTGCTGCCTCCCTGGGGCCCGGGTTAGAGACATTACT
>JAYKAV010000420.1:45770-63936 GCA_035582835.1 Phoebastria nigripes | reverse complement strand
ACCTTAATGATTCTATGATTCTATGATTCTATGACCTGAGCTGTTGAATGCTTGGGGTATTGTTATGAAAATGAGTGTGAGGGAAGGCCTTTTGGAACTGATCTTTGGTAAAGTAAATTAAGCATGGTTACTCTCTTCCTTGTCACCTGTGTCCTTGAAAGCCCTGTTACATTACATATTTTGTGAATAAATGTTTTTACTTGTTTTCATTTTAAACTGATTTCTAAAAGGTGATCACAAAGTACCTATGAGTAAACATATCAAACGGGCCTTTCATTTCATACAAGTGATAATCTTGTTCTAAGTAGGCTTTTGGAGCACTTTTCTAGTGGCTAGGATCCACATGGATTATTTGCARGGTATCCAGTGAGAAACTCTATGCCCTTCCAGTTAACCAAATGAGGTGCTTAGAGAGCCACTGACAAAGAGCCTGAGGAGGAAAGAGTGTCTTCTGCTAACATGTATAAGCAGAAAAGCTTTCTAGCATAGCTTTCTAGCATAGAAGAATAGGGAAGCTCTTAGGGAGCTTATAACACATACTTTTCAACGAAAAAGAAAACCCAAAAGTTTTCTTGTTTAGAAATTAAAACTGTCTTTCCAAACAGTCTTGTGCTGAAAGGAACTTTATTTCTCCTAAGACCAAACTCACACTGCTTATCTGACTGTCAGCTTGCTTTCTGGTTCATCCCACATATACTGAGATAGTCAGCTGTAATCAAAACAATGCCAAAGCCATCACAATTGCAAAAAGTCTCAGAGGAAACCTTTCAGACTACATGGCTGAGCCTCCATTCAGACTTTGCCCCAGTGGTCTGTATCCTGGGAAGAGGATCCTATTGTTCCAGCTATGATTAAATAAAAATTCATTTAATTGCTTCTTAATTTAGTATAAAAGCAGAGGAAAAACACTTCTGTATGTGAGATTTGGATACATCCATTAACACACTTTCTAGAGGAATTGTACCTTCCAGCATAACAGTTACATCCTGGGTGTACAGGGACAAGGTGTTTACTCAGTCAAAGAAGATTCAAGCTTTTCAATTGCTTGCATAACACTATCAAAATGGCATTTAAAAATATCTACATACATTTGCTAATGAGAAAATTGCATCTTATCCAAAAGATTAGCCCAAATGACTATTTTAATTACATATTAGGTAAATTCCCTTTCTCTTGCCAACTTAGTTCCTCAGCCCCACAGTGATGTGGAGAATGTGGTAGATTTCCAGAACCTGGTGAACTCCTCCATGATGGGCTGCTGAAGAAAGTGAAAGGCCTTGAGAGATCTCAAGCTCTGCTCCTAGCAGAGAGGAGCTCAGCATTTCAGCTGCTATCACGAGACTCTCAGTGTTGAGAATTACCTTCATAACACCAGTACGTACCTTTCTCTTTGGTTTCAGTAGAGCAAATTTGCCTTTTGCCAGGTTGATCTGTTGGAAAAACTACATTTGTTATCATTTGCATGATACTTTTCATCAGTAAAATTCAAGAACTTTAAAAAGGCCAAACTGGAGGCAGTCTTAAAATCTCTGAGATCTCTTAGAAAAACAAGCAGTGTGGAACTGTGAACACTGAATTGTTCAGAGATTGCACAAAAAACTCCATTGGCCCTAATTCTGTGCCCAAAACATCTGCCCAGTAAAAGGCACAGGAAGAATTATTCCTGCAAAAGAGCTTCATTAACCACTTTAGTATCCTGAAAGGCAGAAGGAATGCCAGATGCCAGTGGTGAATTACACACGTTGAAGATTCCCTCTATTCCAAAAGGAAGAGCAGAGAAGGGAGAGGTTCAGAAGTCACACTCCTTTCATTAGCTAGCCATAACACTAATTTCTTGTGCCTGGCCTTTTTGTAAACTACTGAGGGTGGTGGAAAGGAGCTGTGCTGGTTTTGGCTGGGACAGAGTTAATTTTCTTCATAGTAGCTAGTATGGGGCTCTGTTTTGGATTTGTGCTGGAAACAGTGTTGATAATACAGGGATGTTTTCGTTATTGCTGAGCAGTGCTTACACAGGGTCAAGGCCTTTTCGGCTCCTCACCCCACCCCACCAGCGAGTAGGCTGGGGGTGCACGAGAAGTTGGGAGGGGACACAGCTGGGACAGCTGACCCCAACTGACCAGAGGAATATCCCATACCATATGACGTCATGTTCAGCAATAAAACTAGGGGTGAAGTCGGCGGGGGGGCTGCTGCTCGGGGACTGGCTGGGCATCGGTCGGTTGGTTGGGAGCAATTGTTTTCATTTGCATCACTTGTCTTTCTTGGGTTTTGTTTCTCTCTCTTTGTAATTTTCCTTTTCATTACAATTTATCATTATTATTATTATTATTAATATTTTAATTTTAATTTTAATTTTATTTTATTTCAATTATTAAACTGTTCTTCTCTCAACCCACGAGTTTTCTCCCTTTTACCCTTCCAATTCTCTTCCCCCCATCCTGCTGGGGGAGGGGAGTGAGTGAGCAGCTGTGTGGTGCTTAGATGCTAGCTAGGATTAAACCACGACAGGAGTTTATGCATCTCTCACCTTTTTGCTTTGCAACAGCTTAAAGACCAGAAGAGTCAGAGCCTATAGTTGAATCGAGTTGCTTCTGTAACACATGCTGCTCATGTAAAGGAGAAGATTAGGTGCATGGTTTTTTTGCCGGTGCTACTGCTGTGGATGAGAATTAGAATAATAACCCTGAAAGGCAACATCTGTATGTTGCTGCATGTAGGCATAAAGTACATAGTATTACACTGATGCAATGTAAAAACTGTCTTGTCTCTAGGCAATACAGCACCAGAAAAATTTTGCACAGCATTTAGGCAGTGATGGTGAGAGAGATGGACAAGCTTAATGCATTGTTTTACATATTTTGTGCTCCTACAACATCAGATACTTTCTTTGTTGAAGTATTTGCTCTTTGGCCAGCACAATCTTCTTGTCTCTTTGCTGATATGAGTTTATTGATGCTTTACTCATTCTGCTTATGTACCTTCATGGCCAGACTGTGCAACACAGATTACTTGCAGATCGTCTACCCTTGACAGAAGGAAAAGAGACAGTTATGTATAGAAAATAATATTTAATATTTTTAAATATGGTGTATAGGTATTTTCACTTTCAGCTGAAGCATGTTAACTGCCTTACTTAAAATAAGAATGTACAGAGTGAAATAGCAAATCAGTGTCTGAATTACTGTATAAAGAACTGAACAGTTAAGAAAGCTGCCAGTTATTTCTCCACATAAGGAAGCTATGGTAAAATATGTGATAAATGTTTCTTAGCATTCCTGTCTAAAAAGACTTCACTGTAGAATAAGTTGAGTTGAATCTAAGTCTCTGAATCCACTTTTAAATATTTTAAGAGAATGTTGAGTAGAAGCTCAAATCCAGATGATTTATCRCAGTGTCTGACAGAGGCAGACTGTTAGTCCTCTGAAAGCAAATAAAATATGTTTATGCATGTATATGAAATAGGTAGACATCTTCAGGGATATGCAAATTCAAAATCTTACTGAATTTTATAGCTTCCATTTATATCTCTGTTTCTAGAACACTCATTTGTTGCTGGAAAATAACCCTGCTATCAAGGATGCATGAAGTGTAACTCACAATAGAGTACAGATCCGTTGTTTTCCTTTTATAGCACTGTAAGACAGCTCCCAAACTTCACAGTGTAAATGTAATTAGCATTTTAACTTGAGCAAGAAAAAAACAATCCTTAACATGTGCTATTCTTTTGGTATGAAATTAACGATATCTGAAATTCTATTATAGTCACATTCAAAAGGTATTACTGTAAATATACTATGTATAATAACAAGTGAAATTGCTGTTATTGTTTTCCCAGTGCTGATTTGCATCTTCTGCATAACACGACATAGAATAGCAAGAAGAAACAAAATGGAATATGAAGAAATATAACACCTTTATTATTTATTTACTATGCAATTATTTTCAATAATATTATGAGCAACCCAGTACTGGTAACACTGAATTCCTTTTCTTCAGAAAGCCATAAAAAGAATCATTCATGTAAATAATATTACCCCAAGGCTGACTATCCCCTTTCTAAACTTTCCACATTGGGAATAGGCACCCAAGACTGGAAGTATCTGTATGCCTGCCCTTCGTTGTATACAATGATTATAATTTACATAGAAAGTAAATATAGACGTTCCCACAGAGATGTTTTTATCTTCCAGCAAAGAAATACTGTGTGTAGCTACATGAAAGTCAGGTGAGCTATGATTACTACCAGCCCCATTTAAAGCAAAAGAAACTTTGAAAACTTGAATAACACAACTCGTAGTTTCAAAAGAGTACTCAAGGATTTACACTGTCCAGTATGGAGACTCAAGATATGAAGCAAATTTTCTGGGAATTGTCATTAATTTCCTGAAAGAAAGATTCATTATTTTGAAATATGCAAAGTCTTTGGGTGTCTGTGAAGTCTTTAAAAATTGTTATGTTTGTTTGCTTGTTGTTGCTGTTTTGTGAATGAGAGAGGTCAGAGTGGTAGATGTTATCATCTGTCTTATTAAGCTCTTCTAACCATTGCCTCTAAAAAGAATGCATCTTTTCCAAGATACCATGGAGGTGCTTAATGGACAAGGATAAAACCAAGAATTAGATTATTCAAAATTATTTAAAGCAATTTTTGCTTCACAAAAAAATTTATATTTGGAATTTTTTTAAAGAGTTAAAATTCTTCTGAAATGGTCCAGTTATACCTAGGTTACAGTAGATGCCCAAAATAAAAGAGTCAGTTATCAAAATATTTTAAAGCTGGTGCCTAAATTATGTTTCTTAGCAAGTAAAATGAGAGTTATTTCTGAAGGAACCACTAGATGCAGCTGTTCAGATTTTAAGATCTTTAGGTTGTGTGGGATTTTTTTATACATCTATTTACCTCATTTATCATAATTGGTTCTTAAGCCACTGAGTACTACAATATATAAATAGTGACAACTTGGATTCATACAGGATTTTCTGTTTTGTTTATTGTATTATTATTGTTTTCAACATCTTTGAAAAGGATAAAATATGTGTCTTCATAATAGAGTAATTGAGAGCTTCCTCAAGTTTTTAGAATTAGCTGACATGTAAACATATCTACATCGGGAGTTGTAYGACAGAGAATATTTCTGGGTGAAAATTATCAGTGCTGAAAGAGGGTGGTAATATAAATAAGATGTTTACAAATAACCTGTCACCCAATACACATAGGAAATCACAGGAAAGTATAAATTAGAGGGGAATAGAGAGGGAATATGTGAGGTTGTCAGCTAATCATATAAATCTCAGTAGACATTTATACATAAACATTTTTTAAAACTAATGAAAATGCATCATTTGCAGTTTCACAAAAGATGCATTTTAGAAATGGTAGCATTTCAACACTCTGTACAATAACATCTGTATAACCTTACACTGTATGTTTACTACCTAAGAAGGACAATAAATGCTAAGACATAAACAATGAAGTAAACAATTGCAGTRTAGACTTAGCATCCCATTGAAGTCGGTAGTAAAAGTATGGCTTTAATACTTGCTTGATAGGTCGATTATGCTTCCCCAACTGCAAGACATATGCTCAAAAAATAACATTTCTGTGAGGCTATTTTATGAGAAAGATAATGTTAAGGGTTCAGCTGGATAGTGGTTTGCATTCTTAAAATATTTTGATTGTGTTGTAAGATGTATCTTACTAAGCAGTAAGTGTTATGTAGATATTTTTGTGTGCGATATTTAACAAACACTGGTAATGAGCTGATATGGGAAAGCATACTGCTTTTTCCTTCAAGCTTGCTAGGAAATTCAGGAAGATATAGTTCACGTTTACCTGTTTTCTCTGCACCGGACTTATGCTGGTGGTAATGAACTAAACAGCAACCTTCTGCTTGTTTTAAAATCTCAGTGGCTTGTCTGAGGATTGGGGAAGTTTTTACCCATAGCTGTAGAATGGGCAGAGAAGAACGTAGATGTTAAATAAGTAGAAAGAGAAATKTAAAGAAAATCTGCAGAGCTCTGGAAGCAAAGTTGAGAGACTGACCACCTCCTTTAATGTTTCCTGAGGCAGGTAGGGGAGAGTTTGGAGCAAGGGACTGTTTACATACATTTAGCTTCCAGGATGGTCTATCACAGCAGGATTTGTAGGAATTTCTACTCAGAGCATGAGACCTTACAGCTTCAATATTTTTGGAGTGTCAGAGCTAACTGAAGATTCTTCTATGCACAAGACCTGCTGAAGCATTTCAATGTTGAGAGTAGGACACACTGCCTCTGCAAGCAAAGACATGGAGTTCAGTAGGAGCTTTACTGGGTCTGCCCTGCATGCAGTAATTCAGGCAGTCAATTACTTTCCTGCAAGAAATAAAAGGTGAAAGTGTAAAATCCTAACATCATATAAAAGGACAAATATAGCTACTTATTTCAAAAGCGTCATGCGTCCTGTGTGTCTCACAATGTAAATCCCACTCTCTCAAAYCTCATTTTAAATATTGTAAGATAAAGATGACAATGATGCAACTTTATCTTGTTACATCTTGGACTGAAACATAGTCAAAGAGACAACTTTTCACTTCAACCCTAATATTTATTCTTTAGACAATCATTTCATAGAGCATTGTAGTGGTAAAAAAATATAGGACAGAAGGAACAGTGAGGAAAAAAACAATTGTATGTTATTTTTAGAGACTTAAAAATGCCTTATTTTTCCTTTGAATAAGGAAATATTTGAGAAATATTTATGAAGGGGCACTTTGAATGAAAAGCCTGAAGGGAGAGTGGGGGAAAGAAAAAGAAGGAATGCCTGATAGTTGCTGTACATTATATTCCTTTCTTAACAGTATTGTTCTCATGGCCTGCTAAATGGTTGCCATACCTAAATACTGCCATCAAATAATGTTAGGGTTTTTTCCCTCTGAAGACAAAGTAACCTGAGGACAGAAAATGATGCAACTTGCAGAGGCATAGAAAATGGCAAATACCAGATACCTTACAGTAGTAAGTAACCAGTGCAGTTATATCACCATTTGTTTTGATTTATTTAACTGCAGAATAAGCAACATAATGCAAAGTCTACTAATGAGCTATCAACATGGCAACAAACAACATACACTAATGAGTTAGAGTGGATTCATCTTTTCTAATTTATAGATCTAAAAGTTAGACAATGAAGAATTTATAGTCATAGAGAAAAATGGGCATCTTCATAGGGTGATTCATCTCATCCTGACATGTGTCTGGATCATGCAGCATGAATTGTGCTTCAGAGCACAAAGGCATCCAAGGGTGCCTAGCTGAGATTCAGATGTTTCACTTTTGAATACCTAAGGATAGCTGAGGTTATTTCTATCTATTATACATTCAGTAGAAAAAGGCTGTCATACAACAAAATAGTGTACAGTCAGATAAGTAAATCTCTTCACTTTTTGGAAGAAAAAGAGAGTAATAACTAAAGTACCAGGAATTCTCATGGTAGCATGTTAGGAATTTTCATTTTGACCCTGCAGGCATAATATATGTCTTCAGTGTACAAGGTAATCATTTTCTTATTTGTTATCCTATTAAATTGATACTGTATGTGCTTTCAGATTTAAATTGTTACGGCTTTGGCTTTGCTAACACTAAAGGGTACTTTACACTGGGACTCAAATGAACCATGAATTCTCCTGGGAAGAATCCTCCTCTTACTTCCAAAACCCCAAAATTATTTGTATTAACTATTTGTTAAGTGTAGGCTAATGTATGTATTTAAACTCATACTCGTGATTTTTTTATAACCTTTAGTGGCTACTTTTTTAGAGTTTGTCTGTACACGTAACGTTTTCACTCAGTTGCAAGAGAGCTTTTTACCACACCAAACTTTTACACAAGAAGTAGTTGTACTTGTATTGAAGTGCAAAGTCCAAAACCAGACGTGGTATTCTAGATGTGAAGCCATTGTGGCTTTGTACAATACTGGTGAACAACATGTTCTTATTTCTATCATTGGTGACAAAATTCTTTTCAGCTGAACGTACCACTAAGTGTACCACAATGCTGTCTCACATGTGGTCTAAGAAATGAACTGAGACCATCAATTTAGGACATGAAAAAATGTCTAAAAATTGTTCAGTGCTGACCTAGGTTGATTGAAGCAGTGTCGTAAAGTTGAAAGTTCCATGTATCCTATTATATATCCCTTGATACATTCAGGTGTCTGCTGTTATTTTGGCAGACAAATGTATTTCACAAATTACGTGTCAGTCTTAAAGACTTCACAGCAATGAAAAAACCCAGCATCATTAGGGGAATTTGTAACATTGTTAGGAAAGCTAAGAATTTGGAAAGAAAGGCTGAACACATCTAACGGAACCAAAAATGCCTTATATATAAACAAAACCATGGTCAGTGAAGATACTAATTGGACCACGTTTTAAGTGACTTATGAGTATTTTCCACATCAAAGCCACATGGTGTGACTGACAATAAAAGAAGGATTAAAAGAAAATATCTCAAACCTATGGAATAACTATAGGTTTTAAAAGAAATCAGAAAGGCAGGAACATTTCACAAAGGATAAAGCATCCAACCTAAGGAAGCCAGAGACAAGAAATAGAGAAAAAATCTTTAAAAAATATATTTCAGGGGAGGAAACATCAAAACACTGTCTCTTTGCACCTTGTCAGGAAGTGCTTGATTGAGTTATACACAGTGGGTACATAGGAATTTGTTTTCTAGAGAATAATGCTTTGAACAGTATGTATTAGAAAAACCCTTTCAACCTTAAACATCACAGCATTACCTTTGTAATTGACATCCATGCTCATTGAGAGCATGTGGAGGAAAGAGAAAAACAACCTTCCAACTCCTTTTTAATTTCAGATGTTCTTGTAGCCTTTGATTATTCTCTGAGTTCTCTGAATTGGGATTTGCTTTAGTTTTATGTTAATCTGTCAAATCAAAATGTTTTGTTTACTAAGTATTTTTAATCAAGATATCAGACCAAAATAATCCTTTATTCTAATTTAGGTTTCAAGTCTTTCACTATGATTTGCAGCTGTAGAGACTTTATAGGAAGTTTCTGTATACAGGTTTAAGTTGATGACCTCTAAACAGCATTGATATAAAAATTATTAAACCCTTATTATGACAGTGAATTTACCAGTCAAGAGATTGAGGCCATCCAGAGATGGGGTCTATTCCAAAGCTAAGTTTAAATTAATAAAAAAGGTTTGTGTTTATTCTGATGGATTTTGAACCAGACCTTTTCCACACTGCCCCCACCCTAGTAATCCACCACTGGGTGATGAATGGATTGAGAACAGCCCTGCAGAGAAGGACTTCAGGATACCGGTGGGTGAAAAATTGGATATGAGCCAGCAATGTGCACTTGCAGTCCAGAAAGCCAACCGTATCCTGGGCTGTAGAAAAAGAAGCGCGGCCAGGAGGTTGATGGAGGTGATTCTACTCTGCCCCGCCTTCTGCTCCACTTCCCCTCTACTCTGCTCTCATGAGACCCCAGCTGGAGTACTGCATCCAGCTGTGGGATCCTCAGTACAGGAAAGATATGGACCTGTTAGAGTGGGTCCAGAGGAGGGCCACAAAAATGATCAGAGGTCTGGAACACCTCTCCTGTGTAGAAAGACTGAGGGAGTTGGGGTGGTTCAGCCTTGAGAAGAGAAGGCTCCAGGGAGATCTTATTGTGGCCTTTCAATATATAAAGGGGGCTTACAAGAAAAATGGAGAGGGATTTTTTACCAAGCCCTGTAGCGATAGGACAGGAGGCACAGGTTTTAAACTGGAAGAGGGTAGATTTAGATTGGCTATAAGGAAGCAATTCTTTACGATGAGGGTGGTGAGCCACTGGAACAGGTTGCGCAGAGAAGTTGTGGATGCCCCATCCCTGGAAGTGTTCAAGGTCAGGTTGGATGGGACTTTGAGCAAGCTGATCTAGTGAAAGATGTCCCTGCCCATGGCAGGGGCTTGGACTAGATGATCCTTGAAGGTCCCTTCCAACCCAAACTGTTCTATGGTGCTATGTGATAAACCTCAGCCAACACTTACACTTTCTTTCTTTTAACTACAAAATCTCACTTAGTTATTTTATAACCTAACTGGAACTCATTGTCTAGTAGTGAATCTCTGTGTACGTTTTTTAAAGTCCAGCACAAAAGGAAAGGGACAGCCATTGCTTCAAAAGTTCTGATGGCCATCTTGTTGTAAGGCTGAAAAAAGATCAGGAAATGGGATTCACACCAGCCAGCTTAGTACAATGTTTGTCTAGATCTATAAATATTAAAGGAGTAGCTGCCTATTCTTCTCTTTTTTTGGTCATCTGTTATTAAAATAGACATAGGATATGCTAGTAGCTTTCTATAAAACCACATTAGAATTCCCAAAGGGAGTATTGCAGTATGCAAGCTGTATCACCGAAATGTTAAAATAAACATAACAAAACTCTTCCCAAGAGTGCATTTTCCATAATGAATATTGCAATAGACACAATACAAAGAAGAGACAAGTAAAACAGAAGGGGTTTTTTTTGCTTGTTAGCTTGTTACTCAGAAAGAAAACAAACAAACAAACAAACACATTTTATAACCTGACTGGACATTATGCTGCCTCTTTCAGCTATTTTGCAGTGAATACTATGATAAAAGCATTTAATTCACGTATTTACTGGATAACAAACTTCACTTTACTTGCTTCTTCCATGTTCCATCTGCTTTGTGTAAAGAATATGTAGTGCACAGCTGGGACCATCCACCACTTCAGGTTTTTACAGTACTTAATTGTGAAAGGAATCATGTAATGATTGCTGTTGCCTTGTAAGCTGAATTTCATAGCAGGCCTTTGTTCAGTTACTGAGCTGAAGTCCTCAAATGAGAAAGGCAAAGATAAGCACTGCATTACTTAACCATGACAAGCCTGAAGTGTTTCTGTGCATGTCTAGGAGCAAAATGGTAACGTGTGCATTTATTTTGAAAAAGTGGGGGCACTTAGAGCTTATAGGAGTCTCCAGAGATAATGACAGCTGAATGGAAGCAGTAGGACTGCAACTTTGGATACTTTACTTGAAGTCCATTGACTCCCTTTATGTGGATTAACCTCCAATTTATGTTTCTTAACCTCTTTGTGTTCCACACTAGTAAGGCTTGAAATATAGTAATCCTGTGGTGTGTTCATTTAACAAAATGAAGATTCAATCTTTGTGTCAACCTGGAAGTGCTACTCAAAACAAGCATTAATCATCTTCAGAGAGCTGCTGCGGAGAACATTTTCACATGGATTTACTCCTCTAATTAAGCCACCTATCTGAGACACCTCAGTTAGAGGAACGTCGTTAGGTAGTCCCTCTCTGTAGTCAGTTAAGAGAGACAGGCAACACAACTGGGTAATTCACATTGATCACATCAATGGTTTGAAACAGGGCCTTCTCTCTGAGAACACTATCAAACAGAAAGAAATATATTTTTCATTAAAATAAACTGTATAATGGACTAGCTTCCCTATCAGTAAATCAAATACCTTCATAAGTGTTTTATTACCTCAAGAATAAAAGGTATAACAAGAAAAATCATTACTTTACAATATATGCCAGCAATCTTTTGCTGTGAATTGAGTACATTTAAGTACAGAGCTGATAAGTGATTCTGAGATTCAGCTGGATGAAAACAGCTTTTACTTCAAATCCTAATCCTGCTATGTAAATTTAAAAGAATTCTTAAAACTCATCACTTTGTGAAAGACTTTGGGTCACGTATATTTGAAATATCAACAGAAGTGTACACACAGAATATGAAATCTATTTAACCTTCTGTTAAAAAAAAGGGTTTCTAGAACACACTTTCTGAGATTCAGCTTGTATTCCTGCTATCACTTGAATCCACAAAGTCAAAGGAATGTCACGTAGTGACCTGTGGTCATCAGATTGACAAGAATGACTAGCAACAGCTGAAAAAGATCTCTGGCTTTGAAATATGTTAAAGTAGTGACAAATGCTTGAAGCCCCTACATCTACTGGAGTTTGTCAGGCCATTTTTTCGCATTTTGAAAATAAGGGGCCATATCTGCTTATGTATCTAAGAATTAAGGCACAATACTGGAGACCATCTTTTCTCTATTTAATGTGTTCAGAGGAGATACTACAGTTTGTGATGGATCATCCTGGAAAGCTTGAATAATTCCTTTTATTTTCCTCATGCTGTTTCCCCTCTTGTCACCCTCCTGTTTGGGGTAAAAAAACCAGCAAACCAGCCTAAGGTTCTTTGGCTGAAAAAAATGCGGGGTGGGGGGATGTTTTGGTTTTTTTTTTTAACATTTGAGAAGGTGATCATATCCATCCAACAGAATCTAAGATATTTCTGCACAAAACAGAATGTTAAACTAGATTTTGTGCTACAAAGAGGTGTTCTAAACTACTGGTATGGGCTTACAGGCAGAGTCACATGTTCCTGTATCTTGGCTTATGTTTTGCCTTCTGTTTAGTTTCTAACTTGTTTCTATGAAAATAAACATTAAAAAGATGTACACCAGCTATTTCCTCCTGTTTAGTGCTTTTCCTTTTAACTTTATAATCCRAACAGAAAAGACTCGTGGTACAGAAAGCATAAACTTGCTTGTGATATGGAATGAGAAACTACATTTGAAAACATCAATGTTGTCATTCATTATGGACCACCTTCAGATAAATAGCCATCTTTGCAGAGGTACTAGGAAAATTAAGGTTAAAATTTATTTTTAATGCATTCTGTGAGGTTCTTTTGTTAGAAATAATTTCCAGTACCTCAATTAATATTTTGCTATATAATTTTTTTGTCTTTAATTACGGATTTTTTTTATGGCATATATAAAGCAAAAGCATGGACTCCAAAGACAGCATTCAGCTGGTTCTTAGGCATCTGTTAAAGAACATATCCTGCCACACAGGTGTTTACTACCCATGAAAAGCTATAATGAGCATAGATACATCRTGATCTGATAAAACTCAGATGTATAAAAAAAAAATCAATGGGCATATTCAATCTAGCATAAAAGACTGATAATGAAAAAGTACTAAACAGAACCATAGGTTAATACAAGAACATAATTTTGACAAGAAATGTGCTTTCAATGTTATTTACACTAATTTGAGCACATCATTGGACTTTCACTATTGCAAAATAGGCATCCATAAGATTGAAATATGAAATCAAAATTGTATGGCACAAGGGACCTCTTTAAAGTTACGATGTGGTATCTCATTAATGTCTACCCTTTTCCTTCTCTGTCTGTCTGCTTTCCACATTTCTACAGTTTTGGATTGGCTACAGGACACAGGAAGATTATTTTTTATATCTCTGTTGTCTGGTGTTTCACTCTATGATTGACTGCATACCTACAAGGTGTACCTGAAAAAACTAATTTTAAACAGTGTAATGAAAACTCAGCACATTCATTCCATAAGTCTTGCACCTAACCATAGTACTTGGACATTGACTATGATAAAAAATTAACTGCAGCAAGTGAAATAACCCAGATTGTCATCAGCTACTAAAAAGAAAAAATCAGGTATGAGTCTATGTATATATAAGAAAAATATGGTAGATGTGGAGAATATAGCATTTGTAGTATCTATGTAGATTTTCATACAGCATTTGATGCTGTATCTCACAAAATTTAACTTAAATTCATTCAGAAGGATAGGCACACTGTTACTGCATTGATTAATGAAGGAATATTAAAAAAATCTACTCTGTGCCAGACTGAGAGGTAGTATTTGGTGTGTGGGAAGTGTTATGTTAGATGTGATTTCATTTAATATCTCTACTTGCTATTATAAAACAGAGTAAATGATATGGTGAAAAAATACCATTTGTGGATTCACAGGGCCAGATTCTCATGCACGGACACATAACACAGCTTCATTGCAGCCTGTGTCTCTATGCAAAAATAACAGAAATTTAGAAACTTGCTCTTGCATTTTTCTGGTGGCAACCTCTTGTCCAACTTGGACTACAGAATATAACCAATAATTTACTGCACAATTTGGCAGCTTTTAGCTGAGCTAATGATTCTCTCTAGAGAAGCAACCAGATAATGCTGAAGTGGGAGGACAGTAAAAGCAGAAAAATCAAAGAACAGGAAGATCAGGAATATGAACAGAGGGATGGAAAAAATAAAGTAATAATAAGATAAGAATGACTGGAAATAGAGGTTCAACAGTTTCAAACCAATAGTTTCACGTCAAACCTTCCCTACAAATTCAAGGTATTTGACTTACTGCAGTTCTAAACATTACAGTCCTTGCAACTTCTCAACTCAATGTTTTCTCTTTATSCTTTTTTCTTCTGCAGGTTTTGCTGAAACAAACATACCTCATTTTCACTGAAAGACAACGAACAGTAGCTTTCCTTCTTAGGTAATATCAAAATTGCCACAAAAAACAAAAGGATAGCATTTCTACCAAACAATCTTCCTTTTAAGATATCTAGAAATTAATAGTCTTCTCCAGTGGAAGACTGCTCCAGGTCAGAGAGTTTGTCACAGGTTTGACTCAACGTATTTTGGAAACTGCATCTAGGAACCCAGGATAAACAGACTGTTAGTAGGCAAATAGGTCTGGATTAGATTTTCTGTTTCCCAGTGACAAAGAGTTGCTAGGAAAGCAAGCCCTGTAGGGATCTTCCTCTGTGGAAGCCTGAGAAAGAGACAACGATCTAACGGGCTTGGGAAAGAATGATCTTAGGTCTTATCTTGAGGGAAAGAGAAATGAAAGGCAGAAACAAGTTGGGAAAGTTCTTGTAAATATGTGAGATAAGCTGGGTCTGGTTAGGAGTAACAGTCAGAAGAGGCTGGGAGAGGAAGTCTCTGAGACAGGAGCAGTGAAGAAGTCTGGTATGTGGGAAGTAGTACTGTTGGAAGGACCTGCAATGAGCCAATTAAAATTCTTGCTTTTCTAGATTAACTTGTACAGTCCAAACCTGAATAAAAACCTGAATAAAGAGTGGATAAAATGGGCATCTTGGATCACTGGCAACAAACAGGAAAAGGCTGATGACTATGTGTTTTGTTCTGTGCATCACAGCAGAATTTGTACAATCTAACAGGGGAAAACTATTTTAGATGGCTTTACCTGTATTACAGTTTTCATTAAAGCAGGAAGTAAACAAGCTCTTGAAAGACATAATTAATTGGGGGTTCTGTTATTTGTAGAGTAGAAATAGATGCAGCATAGGGCCCTTTAGTATCAGTGGAGACAGCTGCTGGAAGCAATACCGACATTCATAACACATACATAGAGAATGCAATGTAAGCCTCTGGAAATGACATCTTCCTGCTGACAACAGGAGAAAACTAGACTACTGATTGAGATGCAATCAATAACTGAATGTTATGTGAGATGAATCTCATCATTAAGACGATGTTTATGAAGTTAACACAAAACATTTTAAGACACTTGCCAGATTATGCTTTGAAAACTGTGTATTTGGTTACTGCTATGTATCTGTTAATGCTGAAACAATATAAATGTAATGACTAACCAGCTAAGTAAGGTATTCCAGCATACTAGGCATGTTACATAACTATATAGGTAAGTCACAAAACAATATGAAACTGTCTGCTTCCAGAAAAACAAATTTAAAAAAAATGGCTGTTGTCCCTAAATCAGGTGTATGTTATTCACTATTTCCCTGAAAAAACAAAGGAATTAGCAGTAGGAGTAAGAAGTCAGAGGTTCTGCAGTGCTAGAATGCTTATGTGATTTTAGCAATAAAAAGTGTTAAAGCTTAAAACTCATTTGTTCCTGTTGCACAGTCACAGTGTTCTGTATGTCTGAACTTAAAAAGAAAAAAAAAAAGGGAATAATTGCTTTGTCTATCTTTTTTCTAATGATCCAGCTTTGGACTTGAAGGGAGGTGGGGAATGCTCATCTTGCCCACTCACCTTTAAATCATGACAATATAGCAGAAACTCTAGATACTCAGCAAATCAAGATACCACATGCTCTGCCTAGGTAGTATTTCGTTTGAAACTCTTGCAAGTAAGGCAAGAAAAGTTGGGTCACCTCAGCTTTAGGAAAGGAAATATAAAGAGAGTAACACTTATGAGGATGCTGGGATTTGTTATTTTGAGCTTACCATCAGTGTCTTACCCCCCTCAGAAGAAATTATCTGAGACACGCTCGTTTAGCTAAATTAAACTGCTGTGCCAGCTCAGTGGGCATTCATGGCCTGGACAGACTAAAAAAGTTGAGCAATGCTTGATGAAGATGCTGAAGTCTTGCAGAGTCAATTGTGCTAATAAATATTTGGTTACAACATTTTCTCCTGTGCTAATCAAGAACTAAATCTCTCCATTATTGTTCTACAATAAACAGCTTGAGAATTTGAGGGATCCATAAATGCCGCTTTTTAATTGAAAACTCTTGACAGAAGTAAATTAATTATATATATATTAAAACAAATCAAATTATGCTAAATTATGTCTTCAAGATAAGAAAATAGTCATAGCTGAAATGTGCTTTGTCTACAAAGTTGTGCTTTCTCCTATTTTCTGTAGTAAAACTGGACATGCAGCTTTAGGATTTTCTTCTGAAATATGATGTAGAAAAATAGAGGAACAAATCAACACATTTTCTGATTCTTTTTATATTTAGTGATTCTTGAATGAACTTTCTTCATAAAGAAACATAAAATATAAACCCATACACCTGCCATATTCTCTAAGAATTTAATTTATTTCAACATTTCAAAAGACCTGCAGATTCATACTAAGATCAGAAATTTTTTTTTTCCTTTAGCTATGTTCAAATACATTAATTCTGGTAGATTTACTGAAAACTGGAAAAAAAAAAAAAGACTTATCTGTTCCATCTATAAAGGATTCAGTGAAGCATCTTATGACACACAAAGCTCCAAATGAAAACAGTGAAAATAATACCTATATTATTTTAATTTTAAGCTTAAACAGGCAGCTTTCAATTGCAAATAACCTATTTTATCAAAACTGCATACATATATATTGGGAGCAGAGATCAAAACTCCAATGAATTATTGATTAAATAATATTCAATTGTGTGTGGAACAGAGACTATTAAATTCACTGCTATGATATGTGTTTAAATTAGTTACAAAACACACTTGTGCTTTATACTTGCATATTTCCAGTTTTATGGAATGGTACAAATATTACACTTACTTGGAAATATCATGACAACACCAGATCCTGTGTCTTACCCTAACTCATAAACACTCTAGTCCTAGAAATGGTCTTTAGTACCTGACCTACATGGAAATGACTTGAAGTAAAAATGACCTTAAGAATTTATTTTCTGTAGTTCTCTTTTTATTTGAGAATAACAGTGAGTATTAAGGTAAACCAGAGGATATTAATAGGGAATGACTGTCTTTATTACTGCTAAGGCTCCCTAAATTACAAAGGAAACAGCTAGTGACAGCAGGATATTTGGAAAAAAAAAAAAAAAAAGCTGCATTAACCATTAACATGCTATCTGAACAAGTAGAATTGCAGTGTATGCTAATGGTTTGTATGCATTCCTGCAGATTTCTTGCTGTGCCCTTCTTCAGTATGAAAAGGGTAAAGAAATAGAGACATTTTGAATGAAAGACAGAGGAAATATTGTTGGTTGGAAGTTGGGGGGTCTTTCTCTCCCATGGCATTGTATTTTATCAGTCCTCACAGTCCAGATTACACATTGCTGTGGAAAAACATAGTTCCAGTGAAATTATATCTTCTCACAAGTGCAAAAATTTTCTATAGGGATAACTCTGAGGGTAATCAGTGGCTAAATAGTTCCCTAGGTTGGCTGTTGAAATCGTAAGACTTTTAACTTTGAGTGTTGACACTGAAAATGAATTAAAGGAGCCAGAGGTTGTCATAAATTTCCTCTGCTGCCAAACTCAATGTAAAAAGACAAAAGTAGGTGATATGAAACTTTCTGGCCAGGAAAATTGTTATCAGCCCTTTGAGGACAGCTTTATTGTTCCCTTGTGTGAAGGCTGAGACATCAGGAAGAATAATGGTGACGCTACCATTGAAGTCACTGATTAAATGGAAAAAATACGTGCGTTAACAGTTTTACAAATATTGAGGATTTGAATCCATGGGGGGGGCGTTATTTGTTTTTTATGCTGATGATTATCATAGAATCATAGAATCATTAAGGTTGGAAAAGACCTCTAAGATCATC
>JAYKAV010000420.1:15740-43215 GCA_035582835.1 Phoebastria nigripes | reverse complement strand
CCTCTCCTTCCTCCCCTGTCCCTTCTGAAGAGCTTATAGCCATCCATTGCAGCACTCCAGTCATGAGAGTCGTCCCACCATGTTTCTGTGATGGCAACTAAGTCGTAGCTATCCCGCTGCACAATGGCTTCCAGCTCCTCCTGTTTGTCGCCCATTATGCGACAGAAACCTTTCAATAGAGAGCTTTACTTTTCTAGAGCTGCCAAGTTGATCTTGCTTCTTCTTCTTCCCACCAAAAAGTTAATTGTGAGGCTGGTTTAGAGCATGTTTTTGTTATAAAATTTGACCTGGTTTCAGCTAGGATAGAGTTAATTTTCTTTCTAGTAGCTGGTATGGTGCTGTGTTTTGGATTAGGATGAGAATAATGTTGATAACAGACTGATGTTTTCGTTACTGCTGAGCAGTGCTTACACAGAGTCAAGGCCTTTTCTGCTTCTCACACCATCCCACCAGCAAGTAGGTGGGGAGTGCACAAGAAGTTGGGAGGGGACACAGCTGGGACAGCTGGCCCAAACTGGCCAAAGGGATAATTCATTCTATATGACGTCATGCTCAGCATATAAACTAGAGGAAAAAGCTGGCTGGGGTTCTGCTGCTCTGGCCCTGGCTGGGCATCGGTCAGTGGGTGGTGAGCAATTGCATTGTGCATGACTTGTTTTGTATATCCATTATTATTATTTTCCCTTTCTTTTCTGTCCTATTAAATTGTCTTTATCTCAACCCATGAGTTTTACCTTTTTTTTTTCARTTCTCTCCCCTATCCYACTGAGGCGGAGTGAGCGAATGGATGTGTGGTGTTTAGCTGCCTGCCAGGTTAAACCACAACAGAATGTAATGATGGTTTCATTAAGTATCTATATATAATGACTGAAGTTGAAAAAAACCTGAATTATCACAGAGAACTTCATGCTGACCTCCTGACTGGGAGGTCTGCACTGAAGATCATCTTGATTACAGAAGCAAAACATAATTTAAGTAAAATTCTCTACGCCTTGTTATAAACCAGTAGAGTAATATAGGGTATGTACTCACAAACGTGTGTACATATGTGCACACACACGCCTACCTAGCTATCTGTGCAACATATGAAGTGCATATATTTCATTATGATCTAAGACAGGCAGTTTCACAAACTTGAAAACAATTATAAGCACAGCTAAGTAAAAAAAAAGTGCAAACAATAATGTGCATGTTGATTCTAGAACATTACATCTTTTTTGGGGATTCATGAATGCAGAAATCTTTTGACTACCTGGAAAGATTTTGGAGAAGAGCTATGTACCTGGTAAAAATATAGAAAAACAGGCTCTACAGTGAAATATTCTAGGAGCTCTGTTCATTAAATTTATCAAAGGGTTTGTATATACAATACACGTTGATAAGAAATGGAAGAAGGAAAGTTATAATGAGAGCCAATCACTGGAAAAAGAAATTAGACAAACTAAGATGAGCAATAAGGAAGAATAAGAGCTGCTTTTCATAGCAATTAGGATAATTAGCCATTGAAAAAACTACCATGAGTGTTAGTGGGATCACCTTCAGTGACAATTTTTAACCTCTGTTTGGAAATTTTTCTGAAGGATATGTTGTACTTGAAATGGGAAATAATCCAAGAAATTAACCATAATATGTTTTACAGAAGAAATCAGTCTAGATAGATCACAACTGCCCTTGCTGTCTTTATTATCTGTGAAGTTATAAAAATGATTAAGGTACAAATATCTGTTAATCATTATTTTTTTAAGTTGAGGCTCAAGGCACACACATCTAAATGTCTTTAAAAGTCACTTTCAAAAGAACAAATTGCAGTAGGATTTCTAGTATACTAGGCACCGTTATTGACTCTGTGGAACATGTATAATGGTAACTTCTACAAGGTAACTTCACTATTTTCATTACGTATCCTGTAGGATAGGATGCTGAATTTGGTACATGAGTACACTGATCCAGAATGGCAAAACCAATGTTCCTAGATTCTTTTACTTGTTTATTTTATTAAAATGATAACTAAACTACCATGTAAAAGGAAACTCAGCAAATGTCCTCAGAGCAGAGATGAAATTCTTCGGTGCAACCTTAAACAGGATTGATGGTGCAGCACTGTGCAGGTAACATCAAAGGAGATTTACAATAAAAACACTAGATTTTTTTTTTTTTTTTTTTTTCTTGTTCACACAGACAAATTTGTCATCCATTCTCAGTTGTGGAAGAGTAGAAGATCTACTTATGATAAGAAAAAAAAGCTTGACTCAGCATTTCCTGCTTTTTTTCTTAAAAGATTACAGTATAGCCTGGAGTAGCATTATAATAAGGCATGTTACAGTTGAGGGAATGATGTCTCATCTCCTACCTGTAAGTCTCAGGGGGTAAAAAATATTTCTCATGCCTGCTACTTATCAGGAACAGTTCTAGAAGGAATTCCTGTATGTCCCATGCCCAAAAAAATACATATTTAGGCTGCAAACTAGAAAACTCACTTTGCTTTGCTAGTACATTTGATGTTCCTATTCATATTATCAGATTTTTTTCTCTGGCACTGAACACCAGACACCACCTCAAATGTTGTTTTTTTTTTTTTCTCCGCACAAGCATAAATAATGAAAAAAACAATAATAAAAATAGAATAGGCTGGGGATCATAAACAACAGATTTTTATGGACCTTTGCCATTAAGTCTTGAAACAAATGGTGTAAGGGCTGATCAGTCCTGGTACTGGATCACYGTAACCATTCCTGAAGTTTGTACTTCTAAAAGGCTCACAAAAAAATCCAAAAAACCAAAAAACAGTCAAAGGAGAAAGCTCAAAAGGGAGATCAAAAGGGTTCAATTCATTCAGATTATCAGGATTAAAAAGTGACTTGATTAAAGAATGAAAGTTATTTCACAAAACTGGAATATCTAATACTATGAGGGCAATAATTTATTGATAAAAGCTGTAATAGGAATATGGAAGACAGACAAATTCAAATAAAAAATACGGTGTTTATTTTAGTGGTAATGAACCATTGGAAAAAGTACCAAGGGGAATGGAAGATTCTTTACAGGCTGATGTCTTCAACTCAAAGCTTCAGGATTTTTGGAGGATACTTGAAGTTAATGGTTTGGGAAGCTAGAAGCTGCCCGCAGGGTCACCTAGCTTGACCTTGTGCATAGTATGGAGTACCTTGCATGAATCCCTTTTTGGAATGGATCATAGTTTTACTTAAGAAAAAGTGATTTAATTCAAAAAAATCTATCYTATTCACATTTCTAATGATGTAGTGTAACTTCGGTAAATTGTTCTAATGGGTAGTCTCCCTCACAGCTGATTCCCAAAATAGTGATGTTTTATTGCAACTGTTTGGATTTATATATATGTGTGCAGGATAGGGTGGTGGAGCTACTATTGAGATAAATTGCTGGCGAACATTTAGATTTCTTATATAGCACTAGATGCCTGATTTTAGTAGATAAATCATATCACCCAAACAATGCAAAAGATGTTTATTTAGAAAAATTCCTACTCWTTTGTCCCCATCAATAAACCAAAGACATCCTTTTTGTAAGGGCAGAGAATACTATTTAAGTACCAAGCCATAAAAATCCTAGAGGAAAATAGAAAATGCTTATTTTTTGTAATCTGGAAAAAAAAAAGAACCTTAGGTGGCTACAATTCTCCCCTTTGACTGGTATAAGAGACAATGTATGTCATTTTATCAGMCTCTAGTAATTATCCTAAGATGAATGTCTTCCAGATAAGATATTAACAAGGGTGGTAAAAGATTATGTGAAGACACTTCTATATGGAGGAAAGTTTAGGCAACACAGCCTTTCACCAAAGGATCACCATTCTGAATGAGACTGGGAGAGGTGTAGGATGGAAAGGCATCATACTGAGGAACTGTCTTAAGAGCTACTATGCTGACAAGTTTGTCTTTGGCTGGAGGTTTTTCTCCCTCTCCAGCTACATATCAGACGAAAGATCGTTTGAGTATTACAAATATGTTTATGTTCAAAATCTGCTAAATGACACAGAATAAGCTCTATTCTGAATGACTGCAGGTTAGGATTGTTACTTGGAGGGAATGTTCATGAGAGTGATTGAAGGAAAAAATAGCTGTGAAGCTTGTCTCGAGAATCAAATTTCTCCTATTCTGTTTTAAATATAGTTAATGTGTTGAAGTTATTTTAAAATGAGTTTTTATTCCATTTTAAGTTGTATAGATTGGGTTCTTTGTCTACTGTAGCCTTTCTCATTCTCAGATTTTTACAACAGTTGCCAAAATGCTCTTAAAAGATTTGACAATGATAATTTACAATTTTCAATTCAAAACCTTTTCAATGATTTTACCCATGATTGATTCCAACTATGGGAAAGTGTCACATCTAGCACACCAAAAACATGCACTGTTTTCGTTCCTACTATCAGAGCAAACATAAAGAGATCATCCTTTGTTGTTTCTAAGCTATCACTAATTTTAGTGCTCTGATCAAATTTTCCTTGTCTGTAAGAGAAGGTTTGATACAAACTCTTTGCATGTTGGCTGTAACTTTTTCTGCACTTGAAAACTGACTGCTATGATACTTAGATATTGTAAGGCTGTTTGAGTACCTGCAGCATGTGAACTGAAGCTTATGCCATTCAGGTGGAAGTCCCATACATCATAGATAAAGGTTTGAGAAACCGATATCCTGTTCTCTAGTGTGATTTGGTGGTTTGTAGCAGACACCATCTAATATCTACTATCTTATACTTCATATGTTAAAATACACAAATATTCAAGATGATTCCTTCCGAGCTATCAGTGATTTCGAAACAGATAATGCCATATTTGACACAGAATGACTCTCCCAATCTTTTTAAAGAGTTCATACCTATTGATTTTTAACATCAAGTCACACAGATCATGTCTCCAAGTTCTAATACTACCTAATAAGTCATATCTATGCTCCTAAGTGAGAAACTCCAATGCATCTTATCTTTTATGCAGGATCATGGTTTCTAGTGAATAAGCATTTAAATGTTTTTTTTTGTAATTTTGTGCCCTTTGGTGCCTCTCAGCTAATTTTGTTTGCAACACCTTGAATCTGTGCTAAGCATATGTTCATTTATTTAACACAAAACAAGTAATGGTTTGATCAAAGACAAGTTACTGGCTTCATTAAAAGGGAAACAGATGAAATTTAATAGTTTCTGATGCACGTGTAACATCTAATGATCTCTTTCTATCATGACCTCTGTAAGTAACTACAGGAATAGCCACCCATTTTCCATACAGAAAGTTAATCCAATCTACCTTTAACTCAGCCCCTCACTGTAGTTTCTTTCTGTGGCTCAAGTGAATTTTGCTTGGTGTGTAAGTTAGTTATAATGGAAGCAGTTTGCTAAAATCTCCTGTGAGATTTTTGTGTTGTTTTAACCTAAATTTTACTCTGTGCCCTGCGTCGCAGTCCTCACTGAGAACTCCTACTAGCACAGATGAGGGTACACAGAGATTTGAGAGTCCCATCTTTCATGAGGAACATCCTTAAGACAGTGAGAGCAGAAATTCTGTGAGATGAAGACAGAGCTACAGCCAGCCATCTGACCACATGGATGAAGGATCCAGAAATCACAGGATTTTCTATTTCTATAAAACCTAAGCCAGGAAAAGTTGCTTTATGACTTTTAGTTATAATCTTCCATAGCAACTACTTTATAAAAACTCTTACTCAGAAAGTTACAAATATATAAATTATAAAATGAATTCCTAGCTCCTAGCAATTTAGAATAATACAGAAACTTAAGCTGTAATATTTATGATGAAATAAACCATTGGCAATACATACTCCTAATCCACTTACCCTCACAGACATATTTCTGAAAGCCTCCATGATTTGTTTCAGAACCCTAATAAATAGGGGAGATCAGTGAATTTCATCTTAGTGTTTATTTACTGTGAACACTAAGTGCTGTTAATATATATCATCAATTCAAAAGTTCAATCTTTTGAGCAAACAAGCTACTTTGAACGTCAGCATTTTTCTGTGTTGACAGCACTGACCTTTATCAAACAAAGCAACTTCATTAAAATTAAAATTAAATATTTGGGATGTTAAACTCACATCAAAGAGAGCCTGACTTACCGAGGACAAAGCACTTTTGATTTCAGGTCTCTGTTGGCGGTGATCATTCTGTGCTGTTGATAAATTAAACGTAAGGTCTGAGCGAGCAGAGATGCCCACACACTGGAGCAGGGAAGGCACATGGCTCTTCCCAGCACTGGTGTCCTGGTTTCAGCTGGGATAGAGTTAATTTTTTTTTCCTAGTAGTTGGTATAGTGCTAAGTGTTGGATTTAGTACGAGAAGAATGTTGATAACACACTGATGTTTTTAGTTGTTGCTAAGTAGTCTGCTAGTCAAGGACTTTTCAGCTTCCCATGCTCTGCCAGGTGCACAAGAAGCTGGGAGGGAGCATAGCCAGGACAGCTAACCCAACTGGCCAGTGGGATATCCCATACCATGTGACGTCATGCTCAGCATATAAAGCTGGGGGAAGAAGAAAGAAAGGGGGGACATTCAGAGTGATGGCGTTTGTCTTCCCAAGTAACCGTTACGCGTGATGGAGCCCTGCTTTCCTGGAGATGGCTGAACACCTGCCTGCCGATGGGAAGGAGTGAATGAATTCCTTGTTTTGCTTTGCTTGCATGCACGGCTTTTGCTTTCCCTATTAAACTGTCTTTATCTCAACCCATGAGTTTTGTCACTTTCACCCTTCCGATTCTCTCCCCCATCCCACCRTGGGGGGAGTGAGYGAGCGGCTGYGTGGTGCTTAGTTGCTGGCTGGGGTTAAACCACGACAGTCCTTTTTGGCGCCCAACGTGGGGCTCGAAAGGTTCGAGATAACAACAGATTTGATTGGAATGTGCTAGATCGAATTTATAGCTGTTATTGCTGTTTAGCTATTAATTGGCAGGCTCCTGTGCTTGCCATGGGGCTTGCTTGCCTTACTGTACATTAGAGTCTCGTGCTCGTTAGTGGCTGCTTTCTTCTTTTGCTGCTTGCTGTACTGCTGTACTGCTGATCATCTTACTGTGCTGTGCCTGGGAACATTTTGATAACAGCAATGGCSATGCGCCTGGGCTGGCAGATGGCCAGGGCATCGCTGCTGTTTCTGTGCTGCTGTACTGGACAGGCTGGAACTCCAGTGTGAACTCGAGTCGAAGGGACTGTGACCTGTGGATGAGTCCACGTGGGAGCAGGACACCCCGAAGCGTCTGTGGCCGTGGATAAGCCCATGCCCAAGCAGGTACATCTCGAAGCGTCYGTGGCCGTGCTTATGTCCGTGCCGCAGCAGGTATACCTCTGAAGGGATTGTGGCCTAAGGATAAGTCCGTGCTGCAGCAGGTACACCTGGAAGYGTCAGTGACTGTGCATGAGGTCATGCTGGAGCACCTCAAAGTGTGTGGCCGTGGATAAGGCCATGACAGGGGAGGCACACCCCTGGAGGGATTGCAGCCATGGGTAAGGCTGTGTTGGAGCAGATTTACTTCTGAAGGGACTGTGGCTGTGGGTAAGGCCACGCTGGAGCCGGTGCCCTTCAAAGCGACTGTGGCTGTGGATAAGTTTATGCCGCAGCAGGTTTACCCCTGGAGAGACTGGGCCAGTTAAGGGAGCCAACAACCTGTGGCAAGGTCTACATCCTGTCCTTCACAGCAGCAGTCAGGAACCTGTGCGGCATTGTGTTGCCTGGGTCTTTCCCATGGCAATAAAATGATGTGTGTCACTCACTGACCTGTCTCCATTGCTGTGCTTGCCTACTGTCAAGGTTGGCCTGGGGATCATCCTCCCCCCGCGCCCGTAGCCCTGTGCGTACTGCACACCAGACCTCCTAGCTCAAGCATGGAGCCCAGATGTACAGAGCCTGTGGCTTTTCATGATTTCTTATGAAATGCTCTTCTGTAACTCGTCCCCTGCCCTACCTGTCTACTCCACACAGGGACCATGAAGTCTCTGGCGAGGGCCTGAGGGGAAGAGAGGCAGAAGCTAACAAGCAATGTTCAGATTCATCTCAAGAAACTGCCTGCTGGGATGGTCAGAGTCACAAGCCAGAGCAGCTCACTGATTCAAGGGGAGGACAGATGAACTGCTAAAGTATTGCCTACTGAGGTCATGCCTGCAATGCTTTGATGGGTCTGAGTATACCTGAGAGTAGGATGTCTGGAGTCACCTTGAAATTATCCACACACACATTACAGACACAATGGTGATCACTGCAGGGCACTGAACCAGAGATCTGCAATGATTAACTGATTGTGTGTGTGTGTGTATGCCTGCACGGGTGGGACGATAATTTCAGGGGGCAAAAGGTCATGTCCACAGCCCTTTCCCAAAGCCAGAGTGAGTTCTGCAGGAACAGAAATATGTGTTTGGAAATAAGTCATTTAGTGAGTTTCAGCCAGGAAACAGGTAAGTTCCTCTGGTGACACTGTTATTTGTAGTGCTTTCTCTCTTTGCCTACAGAGCTCCAGGCTTTGGGTATGAGAAGGGGGACTGAAATTATTTGCAAGCACTTAGCACCAGGGGAGCTAAGAAGTACGAAAGGGCAGAAAAGGTGAAAGATACGCAGTAGATTGCTATTTGCAAGCATTTTAACTCACTGTCTATAAAATGACTCATGTGAGCGCAACATAACCTGAAAATATTCTTGCTCAGGTCCAAAATTGTAGATAATTTTAACATCCATGCAGTGTCATATGCTGACCAAATATTCCCAGAGGGCCAGAGTTCAAGCATTAATCTAAGGTCTAAGTGAACTAAAGAATTTTTTTTGTGGATGGAAAACATTTAGGACACTTTCTGGAGTTCAAGAGCACAGACTCTGTAGATATAGTCAGAAGTCCATTAAGACTGATTGCACACAAAGTGCTCTTTGGATTATACCCTGAGGCAGAACTACTCAGAAGAAGGCAAGGAAGCTAAACATAGGTCATGTTCTTTGGATCTTAAAGTTAAGCAAAGTATCTTTAGAGCGTCATTATGTGTCCACAGAAATAAAGAAAACAAAAATGCAGATTACTAGTCCTTAGCATCCTTCAAGCCTGTGGTACAATGGGTTGTTTTTCTATAAGCAGAAGTGGCCACTGAAGTAATTAGTTAAAAAAACAAAAAAAGATACTTCAACAAAATATATAAACAGGAATCCTTATGTTGGTCTTTCTCCTGCTTAGCAAGCACCTTTGCTCTCTGATCCACTAATCCTACATCGACTACTTTAAATGCTGAAAATATTAAAGAGAACACCCTGTGGATTTTTCCCTCACACGAGCACATATCTGATTGGATTCTCAGGGCTTGGATTTATTGGCTGCACCTGTACCAGGAGATTAAATGTACCACGGTCTGTCCTCTGGACTTAAGCCTGGGACAGAATGGTCTGCATCTGCTCTTAGCTTCCAAGGTAAAATGACCATGTCCAAACTGCCTGTTTGGAAGTTTCCTGGGTCTAACTCCTAAACGGCACTGTGGAACTGTTTGCTGCCGTGTAAAACTAAGCTAGGCATGTCTAACAATTTAATAGGATAGGTGATTGCATGCTAGTGCTCGTTCTCTAATGTTGAATATAGGGGTAGAGGTGTGCCTTCAAGTCAGCTAACAGTCCAGGCTCTGCTGCCTCTTCTTGGCTGTTTGAAGGAGATATGGAGCTTTAGCTGAGGCTGGGCCATCATGGATATGGAAGAGGACATTGTGAGGGCTGAGTTTGTGCTGTATGGATGATCACTTTAGACTGTGAAGCCTGGTACTAATGTATTATTGGACTTAAGTATCAATGTCTGGCTCTTTCTGTTGTACTTCCAAATTTGCCTCAGAAACAATTAAGAATTCATTTATATCTGGTGCTTATTATCATTTCCCTTTTTTTGGTTTTGTCATGAGCTCTCAGATCGGGACTCCCCTTCTTGAATATATGAAGAGGTATCTAGCAGGTAAGGGTCCAGCTTCCTTTCAGGTTATTCAAGAAATCCTGGCTGCTGGATGGAGAAGCAAATGCCTACTTAGACCTCCTCTCCTTTTTTGTCTGAACTTTCATCAGTACTTTTTTGTTTCTTTAAATAAGTATAGCAAACTTCAAAACTGCCTCCATTTCTAAACTGAAGGGTAATAGGTAATGAATGGCTTTCCCCACAAATTTTAGTCATGCTATGGTCTGAAGCAGAGTACTACCAGGAGGAAAACTAAGGAAGTAAATCAACAAATTTGTTTGAGCAGTGTAAGAAATGGTTTATGAATATGATTATCCTTATCTTTGGGATTAAAATGTCAGGTTTTATTTTTCCTAATGTACAAATAACTCTAAGTAGAAATTTTTTTACTGTGATTTTGTATTCACATTCCTCCACTTCTGGGAGAGGAGGAGAAAGATTATTTAAAAAATAATTGAAATTTCTGAGCTGGCCAGAAGACCTTAATCAAGAAACACACTCCTCCCCACCCTTAACATCAGAGAGATTCATTTTTAATAGCTAAATATGTCACCACTGTTAAATGTTCAGTTCTGCCTTCCAGTACTGATTTACATACAGATGATGCAGAAAACACTATGCCAGAAAATGCTCTGACAGAATAAAGATGTCTGAGTAAAAGAACCTCTTTAATTTTAAAAATGTGTATCATATCAACTTTATATGCAAACTGTCTTTGTCTCAACCCACGAGTTTTCTCACTTCTACTCTTCCGATTCTCTCCCTCATCCCACCAGGGTGGRGGGGTGAGCGAGCAGCTGTGTGGTGCTCAATTGCTGGCTGGGGTTAAACCATGACAAAGAGAAAAACAGTATGTGTAGGAGAAAGGATTGAATATGCTGGCTGAGATTACACTGCAGCATATTTCTATTCTCTGCCTGCATGTCACAAGCTTTTCATCTGATGACCTTTTAGAAAGTGTTTCTTCTTATTATTTTGAAGATGGCATGGATTCTGAAAGTTTACATATGAAGGAGATTATTAACATGATTATCTTGCAGTAGCTTTGATAGAATGCAACAGGCAATGAGAACAAATGGGAAAAGACGGTGTGAGAAGGGCAGTAGAGAGTTCCTTTCTTTATCAGCTAGTGATGATCATTATTTGATTTCTCTATGTAGCTATCTATTCAAAAGTTAAGCTAAAGGCATGGATCCTTATGCAGTCATAACCACCTAGTCAATTATCATTAGTTCCAGCCCTCATCCAAAATTCTTTTCCTGGGACTATTAAAGAGTAGTAATTCACTATTCATAAACCCATACAGAGTAAATCATAAGGAATACTAATAAGGTAAAGTGAAAAATAATAGCACTGAGATGGGGAAAAAAAGGAACAACATATCTAAATACATGAATGACAAATAATTTACATTGACCCATTTCTGGTAATAATATTTCATTACCAAAATTCTCATGTTCTGATGTGAAATATTCATTATCCATATCTTTTCCCTTACCAATCCAATAAACTCCATTCGCAGTTCAGGGCTTGCGAACAGGACAATCTCAGAATCCCAGAAGACATTTAAGCAAGCAAGTACTCAGTCTCTTGGCTCTGCATGTGTTCTCTGCAGCTTCACCGAAGATCTATACTGAATAATATGAAAAAGCTGCTTTGCATCACCTTGCATGACAAAGTCCTCCTGGTAGCAGGGCAGCCTAGTGACTAACATGCAGAAAAGCATCCTCACCATCACGTGGAAGCTCTTCTCCCTTTCTCTTTCAGTTCTATTCTGCACACGCTGTTCTCATGTTCCAGTAACTTCAGAAATGTCCTTGAAGAAAATTAATACACCAGCTTTTGCTGTATCTCTGCTTTCCTCTGTTTGATATCAGATGGGACCAAACTCCTTTTTTCTTTCTGGGGCTGCTTAGACTTCTGAATATACCTGACAGACAAAAAAGGTCCATGGCCATTCTTCCTCCCATTTCCTAACAAAAAGGAGTAGAGTGCTCCCTACCCTCCAGTACTTCAAGGTTTATGCATATATAATTACATATTCCAAGTATATAGTTTATAAACTCAATAAATTGAGTTGAAAGAAGAAAAAGTATGAGCAATCAGGAATAAGTAATGTCAGCAGAAAGGTTGACTGAAAGAGCTGGAAGGCTGAGCTTAGAAACGGGGGTGTTGATTTCAATAAACTTGAGAGTCAAGGATAAGTTTTGGTCTTCTGGCAAACATAGGAATAGAATACAGGACTATTTTCCCTAACATCTTGCTTGTGAATAGTTATTATTTTAGCTATTTAAAGGCAACAAGAATAAGTCTTCCTTTTCTTGAATCCAGCCAGTGGTTAAATATCCATAGCAAGATCTTAACTTTAGCCAGAAAGTTCATGGCCTTGAAAGACAGAAAAGTGTGCTAATGATGCTGTATCCCAGGCATGACCCCTTCAGTCCTGAGTGCAAAACAAAATGACATCTTCCTGGACTGTAAATATGTGATCCTGTTCAAGAAATCCTGTATAGAATCAGCTTAAAGGGGATGAAGTATAATCTTGTTCTGTTTTGGTGTATTGTCACTCTTCAATTATAAGCCTGAACTGCTAATTAATAAAAGCATATTGAAATTTCAGGCTGAAAAGCCACCCTTTGATTTTGTTACTAAATGCTATGAGTTTGACTGACAGCATACTGGGGAGGTGGGAAGAAGTAATGAAATGTATATATTTTGTTGTACTGTCTTCAAAAATTATAAACAGGACTTTTAATGTGTGTCTCTAACTGGGAGTTCAGTCCAATTCAACTGTCTTGCATGTATTATTAAAGTAGAGCCAAAGAATTTTTATTGTTAACAGAAGCAAAGAGTAATCACAAAAGAGTGGCCCAGAAATATCTTGAGGTGCAAAATATTCCCATACCCCTTAATTGTTGTAATTAAGGTTCAATGAGGAAATTAATTATAGCTGGTTTCATGAGATGAGACAGAGGAGCTAACATTGTAGTATTCATCCCACCTTCACTCAAAAAATTTCTAGCAACAGAATCTATTAACATTATTTGCAATATACTGATAATATACAGCCTCCACTTGTATTTCCCCTTAAGACTGTTTCTAATTCATTTTAAAGATCATTAAGCAGGCCAATGATCTTCAAATATGTATTCATGTTTATTGCTGTTAATTATTTAAGTAAAACTAATCACGTTTTTCTTTTTCTTCTTTGCATGCATGTTCAGTTCTGAACATCAGTGCTCCTTGCAGGGCTGGGGCGTCTACTGAGTTGCTTAGATTCATTTTGATTTCTGTACCTGAGAGTGATCTGATGATAACAGATACAGCCTCCTACTTTTCAAACCTAATGTTTTCAGAATGAAGCAGTAGCCCTGTTTAAGTCAACACATGAATCAGTTAAATCATGTAAAGCTGCTATATGATCCATTCTGCACATACTGTGTGTCGACATTTCAATCTAAAGTGTCAGCTAAGGTTTCTGCAGTGTTTGTGTGGGAAATTGTTCAGTATTTCTGGCCAGAAGATGCTGAAACTTTTTTTCATTTCATGAAATGACTTAGTTGTTAGGTTAACTGGGAATCTTGTAATAAACTCAAATGGAGGATATATAGAGGGGGAGTAAGTGAGATATAGATATAGATTGCTCAACTGATTTAACTACTACTAGAAGGGAACTGATATATGTAACTGGGGTTACCCCCCAAAAATAATGAATAATTGTCTCTAAACTGAGGGCTCTGATACTGAGATCACTGAGCTGTGTTCAGTCTCCTATTAACTTCAGACTTCCTTCATGATTCTGGGCCAAATTCACAAAGTAATTTCAAATTCACAAAGTAATTTAAATGCATGTGTTCCAGTGCAGATTCCTAAACTAAGATTTAGGCATCACTGAGATCCTTGAACTTCTCTGTTCTTAAACTGCCCATATCTGATATCTTAGGGGCTACRAAGTTGTTAGACACTAAAATAATCTAAGTTCCACTTAGGTGTATTTATATTACCTAGGTGTGAGCATTTACTTTTCTGGTACTGAACAAAAACACAGTTACCCAAACCTTGACGTTCATGCATTATTTAGCCTGAAGCCCCAGAAACTTTAAAAATTAAGCTTTCAGTTGCCTATAATACCTTTGGCAGTGGTTTTTAAAATGGTGGGTTTGCCCCTAGGTAGCAGGAGGGGACATCCATTCCTTAAGCCAGAAATACCAATTTCAGTTAGCAGGAAATGTTTTGGGTGGGAAGAACACATGCTCTCTCTAGCCTTCCAGACTGAAGAGTACAATAGGGCTGGGTAAGATGGAGAAAAAAAAAAATCTGTCTGGAACAGAGAAATGAGAGGGGTCTGGAAAATGCAGATACATGCAATATATGTCCTGAGACAGGATATCAGGTTTCCCAAATGAACACTCCAGCCAACAACCTGTAATGATGCCCACTTTTTCCTCAGCCTGGTGAACCTACTAGTGAGACACCCACTCAATCTGTGTGTATTGTGAATCATGGGCTTTATGAAAGATAGCACTGGACTGCCTTAAGTCTCCAAAATTATGGAAAAAAAATACATGGCTGAACTGTGTTCCGGTCTAAAATAGATGCATCTCCTCAGCATTTTCTATTGACTAGTTTATGTACGTAATTTTTCAGTCTATTAGATTCTGTGAATGTTTTTCTTTGATATAGAGGTTTTTGTTTACTTTTTCCCTGTTCTTTTTAGGAATCTGACCATCGAATTTAAGGCAGAAGATTTCATTTGGTGACAAGAGTGCCAAAATGTTTGCTACTGAAAGAGTTAGCAGTGTGACACTGGTACCTTTGTAGAAATTCTCTTAATTTATGACTTCATTTAGTTTCCCCCCTGTTACAAAAAGCAATTGAGACATTATGAAAATGAGGATGATGTGGGAAACAGTAGCTAGAGAGAAATAAAATATCTTGCTCTAAATGCATTGTGTTTCCCTATTCTGGCATGATGAAAGATTAAAGAACCCTTTGCACAGACTCATGCCTAAAGTGATAATTTATTTTTTTGCAATAATTCTTATTATTCAGTTTATTTAAAGTAGGCAACTTTAAAAATATAGATGCTGTCTAACAGTTCAAACCTGCAAAGTACAGACTGTTGTCTAAGGACTGCTTGGTTTCTGCTGACTTCAAAGGGAACTGAAATCTCTCAGCTTCACACTGATTCCTTGGTTCATTATGTGAAAATTTTTAAAGCTGTCTAAGATCCTAACTCCCATGAGAACAATTAAACCTAAATAGCTTTAGGTATCTGGACTTCAGGCTAAAGTCTAGTTCCAACTTACAGTAAATAAGAACACTGATCCTTTCCTTGGGAAAAAAAAAAATTCACATACCTCTTTCAGTGATTTAATGCATACATTTCAGCTTGGTTTTTCACTAACCACTATAAAAAATACTTCTGTGTTTTTAAGAAAAGTCAGCTGGATTCTCTCATCATAGGTTTTGTTGCTGTCTCTAGTGGAGATACACTTTAATGATGAAATTAATGCATAACAGCATTGAAATGTAACTCAAGTTACTTTCTCATCAAACATAACAGAAAGCAATGGAGCTGGGAATAATGAAATTGTGATCCTCAGCATTCTTGAGGTTTCAAGTACAGATGCTCTTAGAAACAATTGATGCGCAAACAATTCCATCTGAATTATTGTATAGCACACAATTGTAATAGATGCTGTAAGTTCATTCAAGTCAATAGAGTTCCATCTGGGATGAATTTGACCTATTGTGTATATGATTTCAATTTTCTAAAATTTGTATTGTTTGACAGTCTTTATGTAACTTCTAACATTATTACACTTCCTGCCTAAGGGATATAAGTAGGTTGAATGCTTTGTTTCCTTTGAAGTAATGCAACAGGTGATTGCTCTTTTCCATTAATAGCCTTCCTTTTTWAAATTATCTTAACTTATGAAGTTTACTTTCTTAGATATTTTAAGTACAGATTCTTTGAGTATAGTGTAACAAAAGAAGAACAACGGCAATTTTTTAATACAGTGGAATACTTTCTGTTCAGGGAGGAACAGCCAAAGGAAACTAAACATTAATTTTAGCATAAAACTTTCATATAAGTTTGCTCTTTTTTCTAAAAAGGAAATTTCCTCAAGAAAAAACACAAAATCTACTAAAAATTTTATGCTTATGTCTACTGCAGTGGCTTGCCTTGTGCCGTTAACCTAACCTGACTCAGTCAGAGGAAAGATTCCCCCTATCAGCAATAGTATTTCAATCACACCTCAGTTGAATAATATGATATTGAGATCCTCAATCCCTAGTTTTATACAAGCTTTGTGTGTAGACTGTTATATAAACAGAAGGTCATAACTGAATAATTATTATACTTCAAGCAGGATTTAATTAGTTAGTAGGTGCAGAGGACTATCTGATGTCCTACCAATTTTCATCCTCTTTAAACAGACCTTCAGGGACTGGATAAATGAAAAAAWTTCATGGATACGGCACCAAACCAAATAATGTTCATTTCATATTTCAATGGAAACAGAATTTAGCCCTTTTTTTAATATCAAATGCAAAATATGTACTATTACTAGAAATGAAAACTAAAACTCTGGTTTACCTAGTGRTCCCTGTTGGTATTTAGAACATGGGACACAATTTAGCAAAGCTAGTGCAGGAAGGAAAAGAAAGCAAAATCTAATTTCCTGGCCAAATGCATGTCCTATGCTGTTTTACTTCTCTGCCTTCTACTTTCCATGAGACAATTTGGAAAACTGACATAGAAGGTAGGCAGACCAGGAATATGGCCACTTCTTACAACCCCTTGTTTCTTTGGGCAGGAAATCACCTGGAAAAAATAGTACATCCTGCCTGAGCAGTTCCAATTACACACTGAGTGGTGCAGAAAGTAGAGATTTCAATTGAACCGCACATACAACTAAAGATAAGTATGTGCATAACGTTGGGAGGACTGGACTTAAAACTTTTCTAGCTACCAACATGAAGAACTACTTATAGCTTGACGACACCATTTTGTTTCTGATATATCTGCTATTTGTAGGTGAAAAGCTGTTATTCACTCAATGAAACAGTGCTGGGAACAAGTGACTATAACCAATGTGTTCATTGTTTTAAGTTGGAAAAAGAAGTTTACAAAACTATTACCTTTTTGAAAAGAAATCGTTGAAATGGACACTTGCCTTTAGGGTTATTTCTAGCACACACTAAAATAAAACAGACTCCAGAATGCCTCTCTTGTGCTGATGAGCCTGCTGCAATAGACAATGGCATATTAACTGTCCTAAATCCAAGGCAATATCATACCTAGGGCTACAATTTATGAGGCAGTATTTAGACAGATTAGAAATGTTCATGATACATTTGGCTAGCTGACATTTAAAGTGATATCTCATTAATTATGACAAGGCTGACATTCCCATGACTATTTGTTTGTTTGCTTCTTTTTCCAGGCTCTGGGTACGAATGGAAGGAAGTGGAAGACAGATGATCTAGGACAACCTAGTTTCCTGGCTATTGGAAATGAAAAATACATGTAGCTATATCTAATCTGCAGGGATTTTCTTATTTTTTTAGAGTAGAAAACTGCCACGTATAATCAGTGTCTGAATCAGTGGCTATTCTTTCTTTGTAAAGGTAGAATGACTTTGAAATACAGCCTCCTCGTATTCCCTTATTTCTCTGCCCTGGGCAGGCATTTATGATTCAATGGGAACTGGAGCAAGAGGGAGTCTGAGTTCAAATCAGCTAGGCTTTCTGCTGTCTAAAGCAGCATATTTATCTTCTTTCACAGTGCTGAACTTAAGCCATCTCTGGCCCTTTATGTTTTCTGAAGGAGTTTTTCCCTGAGCACCTAGTTGTGAGAAGTGTTAAGCACAGACCACTCAGCTGAAGACCAGTACCACTAAGAGTGGTAAAGCACCTGTTTCCATGCAGATCTTTGAAATCTAATTAATTTTTCTTCAGTGAAATAGCTGAGGAGCCATGGGCATTACTTTATTGGGAATATGATCAGACGTAAACTTGTATGTATGAAAAACAGTTCAGAAAACCTGGTTGCTGAAAGCATAATACAGAAATGAAAACAAAAGACTGACATTCAGGAGCTAAATCCAGATCATCCATTAATTCCTCTAAACTGTAGCCAACACTTGAAGTTTTAAAAAGTTATAAAACCAWTAAGAAAGTGTTTTTTGTTGGAGAAGGAGAAGAGATGAAAGTTGGAAAGAATCTCTTAGCAATATGGTTTTTGATTTGTCATTTTGGCTAATTACTGAACAGTTTTTGTGAGCAAAAAGGCTTGATAGGGATGCCCAGGTTCATCATAGTCTGAAAGAATCTTCAATCAGATTCTTCCTGGAAACTTCACAAGCAGTTAAGCCCTGGAGTACATAAGGAGTAACTTGCCCTATCTTTTCCACTCTCATTTTCCACCTGACATGACCAATACCAGAAAGGTGTCCATTAAAGGTTGAAGATTTGCAGGGGAAGTAGTGTGGAAGTAATCAGGCCTTATTTATACAGCTACCTTTCAAGAAGGAAAACTGAATTTCAGCGGGTATATCTACCTGTACAGTTTGTGTAATAAAAAAGAAACAAATAAAAAAAAAATAAAAAATACAACCAGGATTAAATGGACGAGCTGCACAGTCACAAAATGTCTCATGTAACGTTGGAGCGTGTTCTTATATTGGCCAATCTCAATGATGGGGAGAGCACCAAAATCCCCTAATCTCCCCTTTTTCCTAGTGAATTTGCTCCCATACATTATGGCTTATCATTAATCTTCACTATTGATTCTAGACTGTCACAGACACTAAATGGGTATTTTGAAGTGTTATATAGGCAATATGTGTGTGTATAAGTAGAGGTTGATGGGGAAAGGAGAAGAATTCAGTCTGAATGCTGATCTAAGATCTTTGATCACTTCTACACTCAAGTCACAGGATACAAATAGGAACAGCCAACCCGCTCTTAGCCCAGAGTTATACAAATTACACAAACCAACTGCATCAGAGAGTGCATTTACTGAAATTATTAATGTTGCTGTTACAAACTGCATAGTCAGGTTGCACTCTAATGTACATTAATCAGATTCTAATGGTAATTCAGGAACTCAATTCAGTTCTGATATTTTCTTTCCTGGCATCAACCAAGTCCCTATATTTGTGCTCCATAAACATATCCAATATATACCCTAATGATCCAAATGAAGAGAAAGTCTGCCCAAGGCAACTTGGTAGGCAATTTACTTTAGGACACAAAATAGCAGAAGCAATTTTATCTTTTAACAGAGGTGCCTGAAAAGTCAAGTTGCCCACAACTTCATGAAAAAACTTCCTCTGCCAAAAGAATTCACCTGTCTATTTCTGTTTAATTCAGAATTTCTGCTATGTTCATGTCTTTGGTCTTTCCTAATCACTTACTTTGGCTACGGTGATATTCCAGCTCCGGGTCTGGCCTTGTCATGCTGATATTATCAGTGACACTGACCTATCTTGTCCTTACAAACCACCTAATTTTCTCAAAGAATCAAGCAGGTTCACAGGGGCAGCACCAATTGCATGTACTCAAGACAGTAAAAAAAGAGAAGTATGGCTCATTCACATAGAGTGAGCATCCAGGAAACTAATGGGCATACTGCATAAATAGGAAATTGTATTTATAGACAGGAAAATAATAAACTGTCATGAACCAGGGTGCTTTGTAAGTAGGGGACTTCTGTATGCTGTCATTGTAACTGAATACTAACTGAGACTATTTGTGATTCCCAAGTCACTATCCATTAAGCAAACTCCTAAGCTGTACTGTGGCTTGTAATTTTAATGAAACAGTCTTTTGGTCTTGCACTCCCTTGGAGCTGGGTACTCCCATTACTCGAGCTTTTCTAATTTTGAAGCTGAACAAAARGAAAGAACAATCTTGTAACTGGTAAGAATTCTGTAGATTTTTTTTTTCTCTGTGTGTGAGTTAAAATGCATATATATAGCGTCTCTGATGAAAACTGTGCTGTGATAAACATATGAACAAAATAATGTCTCAATGTTCTTTGTTCTTTAAACTCTTTTTGTCTACAACTGTTAGATATGCTCTGTCTACCTAAGAGAAGTGCAGCTTTTGAAAAGGATGCAGATTTTGGGAACCAGGTCCTTCATGTGGGAGTACTTTGAGTCAGAAACACAGGCAGATTAGAGCCCAAATGACTTCACATCACTAGCTTTTTAATAAGTTGTTGGGTTAGTTTCTCTTGCATACAAGAGAAACTAAAAAGAGCATCAGAGAGATGAGGGGATCTATATTCATAACGTGCCCCATTGTGGCTTGCCCACATGGGCACCAGAGAGTGTGCAGGTTCTCAGAGCCCCTATGCCTGAGGCAGTCCTTTTAACCTAACAGTGTTAATGGTAGGCAAATTTGGATGACAGCTGTCTTCAGATACCTCTGGATGGAGTGTGGACCTCATCCTGGATTTCAGCCAGCATTRAGAGTTTGATTGCACTTATCTTTTAAGCATTTCTCAGAGGTATTCATTATTTTTATTATTTAGCTTTTCTCCCTTCTGATTCATTCATAAAAGTTTTTAGCTCTTCAAAAATTACTATTTTAAAATACATTAGAGATCTAATAGATTTTGCTTATTTAGATTATATATAGTCTTCCAGCAGAAAATCATAACCACTTGAAGTTAAGCAACTAACTATTCATTATTCATTCGCTGATCACTTCTTTTCCTCAATAAAAATAATGCTTAATGTAAACATCTTTCCAAGAGTTTCTATCATGTGCAATTGTCCTGCAGGGACATCAATAAGGTAGAAATTGACTTCATGTTCCAAACTTATCCATTCTTATTTTCTTACTGTCAGAGTTTAAAATCTCAAGAGACAAAACTGAAGGAAAATGGTACTATTATCTCTACGTATTTTAGCACTGTGAACTAGAAAAGAATAAGATGCATTCGCAGGGTCTTGTGAGAAGGCTTTAGTATGGAACACAAGACTATCTCCTCTCATATGAAGCATTCCTCAAGCACAATGATTGATGACTATAGTCATATTGAACTACTTACAGGCAGCTTGTGAGTTGGTTATATACTTGTTAAGCATATTTTTCACTATGTCTAAAGCACCCAGCTACCTATACAACAACCAAAGTTCATAGAGATGGCAGACCAAAAGCAGCAGGATTTGAAACTATTCCTCAAACCACTCCATAAAGTCTTCAGTCTGATACATTATTACAAAGGGACTTATACGTCCTTAGGTATCATGCTATCTAAAACCCTGAGAAAGTTAAATACCTTCTTCTCCCACATCTAGACTATACTGAATGCCAATACTGAATGTCAGTCCAGTTCAGCTGATACCATGCTTATGTATCTTTTCACAATATTTCTGTTGATGAAAACAGTGTTAAAATTTGAACAGATCAATATTTGCAAATTCTGCTATATAAAGGAAATTCAGCATTTTAACATTAATCTTCATGCCATAATAGGGCATTTTTCGTAGGATGGACATTCAGCACAGTGTAGCTTTGATAATGCTAAAGTGATTTTTAGTTATATCACACTGACTGGATATACATAAAAATGAAACTTTTAATTTTATTTCATTTCATTTCACTTTGTTGAATTTATCCAGAAGACTTCATTTTAATCTGTGGAATCAGTAAATTGTTTTTAACACTACAGGTCAGGACTCATTACCCCTTTTGCCTCTGACAAGATTATATTATATCTTCTGCTTTAGTCATAATCTCTTCCATCATGTAACATCTGATGAAAAATGTAGTCTTCCGGGGACCCCAAGATTCTCGAGCAGTTAACCGCTGGGAAAGGCAGCCTAACACAGTGGTGAATTGTGAGATAATTTGTGTTTCAAGACTGAAATATCCTAATTCAAGATGATGAGAAATTTAGTATCTCAAGATTAATAAATTGTTGAAAAAAACTGAATCTGTCAAAGAAAATGGTATAAGTGCTAAGGGATATGAATAATTTTGATTGAAAATTCTGCATCAGATCTAATTAATGCTTCTTTTAGTATTTTTAATTGGAACAATGTGGTTGAGATCATACTAGCTGCATTTCCATTCATTCCATTGTTTTTTTTTTTTTTTAAGATACAGCTGTGGCTTTATCCAGAATTGTTTGGTGTTTAATATATATTATCTGATGTAAAGGAACAACAGCCATCCATTATGTGACTATTGCACAGGAGGCAATAATGTAGACATAACATCTGTTAATCGGAGGAGCTAATATTTTGCCTGATGGGCATCCCTAACATTGCCTCTTACTAGCAGAAAAGCAGCAAGGTATTTTAACTATTTATGTCAGTGTATGAGACAAGAGTTAGCTTTTCAGTATGCAATCATCAAATATACCTGAGAGTGGAAAAAAGTCCATTTTCATGCCAAGATATGTGACCTTAGAAATACCCGGTATCACATTCTAGGATGTGGTCATCTGAGTTGTTGATTTATAGAAGTAATGATGCTGAGTACCGCTGACTCCCTGTGCAACACCTGAAGAAAGATGATGATTGGGGCCCACAAGAATTTGCTGACTTAAACTGTTGACCAAGCTTACAGCAATCAAAAAAAGGCAAAACAAAATAGGGACATCTTGATCTTTGTATATTTCTACATCACAAGCACCTTATATTGGGTGCCACTTAAGATATGTAGCCTTGAACTGTGTCAGTGAATAAGTCATTCCATATTTTTCCATTTATCTTAAGAATTTATTGGAATAATGACAAATCCAACAGTTCCTTCTGCTAAGGATATGTCATAACCACCCGACTAAGAATCAAGCTCTCTTCTTTTCTTTGATTATTTAAGGATTTAAATATTTAATGGTGTTAAATGGAATGGTTCTYGGCAGAAAATCAGGAAGTTATTTATGTTAGGGGCGTAGTTCTAGCAGACTCCTAAGAAGCAGCTTAAGCTGAAATTCTCTCAAGCAGAAGTAGGACTTGATTTCAGCTCTCCAATGTCTTAGAGGCTATTTTACAAACTGTGCTCTGAGAGATTATTAAAATGAGCCGTAGCACTCAGATGCATGTGATGCCTATTTTGTGAACTTAGGTAGAGTTTAGTTGGACTGCAGGAAAGGAACATCCTTTTAAGATGAAAATGGTGTTCCATTTAAAAAAATAATAATAAAAAAAGTTTGTTTGTTTATTTATTTAGTATTTTCAGGGTTTCTGAGCTTTTGACATGTTAAGGTAGGTCTCTGATAAGTATATCTGGAGAAAAATTCTGGAAGTTTCTACTGATTTGCTGCAGGTGTAAAAAGCATGAAAGCTGTAGTGAATTCAGTTCTGCAATGAGCTAGTAAATCTTCCTGTAGCTATTCAGTAATAAATATTGTAAATTCTAGGCATGCTTAGCAGGGAATGGACAAAACAGCTAGCTCCATCTGCAGTGTAGGATTCCCAGAGATATTGAATAATTGTAATCTCTGAAAAAAAATATTTTTGTGTTTGTTTCAAATCAAATTTCAAACCTTTCAAATTTGAGGTTTCCAGTCTTTTTTCAATCAGCTGTAATCATCAGTTTGGGCAGAACTGAAGTGGAACTGTAATTAGGATTCTGAAAAGAGCCTAATCCAGAGACAATTTATATTAGTTGGACTTTTCCCGTTGGCTTTTTGGGGTTTACGTCAGGCCCTCAAAGAAAGGTTCAGTAAGCTTGGCAGCAAGCAAAAAAGACCAGACAGAAAACTGAAAGAAATTTGTTTTATTCTTTAGATAGAATGGGATTAATTGAGTTGCACTCTAGGACTATGCAGTGTCATGAAAAAATGCTTGAAAAATAGTGGGAGAATATTCTCTCTTTTATAAAAGTAAAAGTTGGGTAATTATACAGTCCAGCATCTGTGAAGTTTTGCCTTTAAGTTTATGAAAGTCATGTACTCAGAGGCAGTCATTTATGTGTAAAGGGAAGTGTTCATAATGGTGTAGCCTGACATCTGTGAGCATAAAAAAATTCAGAGCTGGAGTCTAACTTGATCTAAAACCCTTTGACGCTGCTCGGAAGTGTAAAGGGGGCTAGAATGGGCAAACCCCATCTTCTTAAATTCCCTTAACTATCCATTTAAATTCAAAAGTAAATTTCAGTAGAACCGTAACATTGCTGTTTCATGTTTGCTTTCAGTATTCTTTCAAGTAATTGAGCCTTACTGGCATGAATAAATACAAAAGCAAGAATTAAGTTCAAAGGCTTGAAAACTCAAACAATACAATATAAGGCGTAATAACAATTTCATAAGAACCAATAAATAAAACAGCAAATTTCTCATAAACTACTTACATTGCACTACTCACACAGAAAACAAATTTTTCAAAAAAATCACTAATCATTTCAACTGATAAATACAGTTCAGAACTTTGCCAATAGCACAAATTAAAACTTGATTAAATTTTGGTAATATGACTAAATATTTACCACCATTTGGCCCTGTGAATAAACCCCATTTCCACTCTGCTTCCAACCAGGAAAAGATAAAAGAAATTTGACTTCTTGACAGAAATGGCTTCTTCTCTTACCCTTTTCATGGTGACGTGATTGTTCTTTAAAGAATATGCTTTTCATAAGGATTTAATTTTGGAAAAAATTTGGATATGTGGGCATACCGTAATTCATGTAACTGCATATCACCAACCAAGTTAGTAATTCAGATTTTTATTGCTTCAGAATCTCCTAAGCAATTTTTAACTGCTTTAATACCTATAATATATGAAGCCAGAAAGTTAGTGATGTTTAAACACTTTCATTATTACTCAGTACTGTGGGAAAAAAAATATGTAGTTATTGAACTTAATTGATAAAATATCTTGTAAACTTTTCCATTATTTCAAAGTTGCAGTAATGGTATCTGTATATATAATCTTTATAAAAAAGCAGATAAGCTATGCAGTTGTACTTCAAGTGATACTTCTTTCTGTTGAAAAAAATGAGATCAGGACAGCACAGGTTTCCAAACATGTGAAATGTTCCTAAGACACTGATTCGTATTAATTGCCGTGTTACATCATAGTTTTTTAAAGTTTTAATACAGAATATACTTTTCCTGTTACAATTATTTTTCTATATGTACTTAAAAATCAATAAAATCTTTATGGCCATAAAGAAAATATTTGGGTCAAGGACTGCGCCTGTGATGATACAAATATTTATACAATATATTTATTGGTTTGTATGCATACAAACACAAATAATGTGTGAGTAAGCATGCAAACATACACGTGTGCGCGCACACACACGTGTGCATGCATAATGTAGAGCCAATTTTACAATACATATTGCCTGCATCGTTTAGATTACAGCATTAACAAGCAAAAGTTATTTTATATGGAAATAGATGCTAGAGAAAGATGCCAGAAAAATAAATAAAATAAATGAACAAATAAATAAAAAGGAAAAATTAATAACAGGTACAAAAACTAGAAGTTCAGCTGAAAAACAGAACAGTTTTGCTCACTYTGTTACAAATCCTTCTATTACAGAATTATTCCTCTCTACTTTTTTCCATTTGTGTTTTAAATCCAAATTCAGATCTGATGCTTTACCTTAAAATAGTCTTTGCCATTGTCATAAGACTGCTGAGGTAAAGATAAAGTGAATTAAATTCCAAATTCATTTGTTATATTTATTACTTCAAACATAAAAAGCTTCTTGTTGAGCTGTACATTTTCACAGCCAAAACCTAAAAAAGATGAAAATCAAAGTCAGTAATAGTGGCAAAATACAGATGCAATTTCACTCAAAAACACAGCTGCCTGCCAGAAATATGTGGCAGGCATCACAGTATCTCAGTGGGGAAACAATTATAAAATAACAATCTTTGATACCCCTTTTATCTCCAATGCATTCATTAGCTAACTAATTTTGGTATAAAACTCCACAACTAATGCAAAGTACCGTAAAAAACTGATTCAATGTGACTGCACTTATATTACATCACCCAATCTTTCCTTATCTTTTGAGGTGTATGCCAGACATGCAGAGTCCAATGGTTCTACCCTAATATATCTTGGTGGCTGCTAAGTTGTCAAGACAACAACTTTTTAGTTAATCTTAATGGCTTGACACATCATAAAGTTTATTACTGTATTTCTACTGGCCAACAGATACTATAGTCTTCTACTAACTAGCAAAATCTTTATGTCTTTCAAAAATCTAATACACCTTTAATAGTTATAATAAAAACACTTGATCAATTTAAGATACTTAGGCTCCTAAAAACCACCTCCCCCTCAGTTGCCCGCTATTRAGCCTCCTCCAAAGCTTCATTTTCTTTGGTGGGAAAAGCTTACTAACACCTTCAAATCCTTCAGTAGCAGCTCCTGAGAAGATTGCCTTTACACTTCCATATCTTTCACGTCTGTTGATGCTGTTCAACAGGTAGCAATTTTTGGCAGCATTTCATAAGAGTGACAAAAAGAGGTGACTGTTCCAGGCTTAAAAGACCCGTGAGCTTTGTTTTTGTTTTCTTCAGAAGAGGAAGATGGTCTTGTATGTTATGGTACCTTTGGATTGAAGGTGTATTTGCTCTGATGTTGGCCTTCCCTCATTTGCTAGATATGTATGTCATATGCTAGGTATGTATATGTATCTGCTCATTTGCTCATTTACTTTGTGTTTTAGTCTCATTTCAATTGAATAAAGATTTAAAATACATTTAAAATTACATGGGACAAGTGGAACTGAAGGAATCTTCCAAAATGCATTAAGCCTCTCAGAAATTTAGCAGGGAATCAAAGACAGTTATAACAGTGGATCCTCTGCCTTAGGTTTGATTACAAAGTTAATCCTGAACTTTTATTATTTAATCCTCAGGTTCTTTATTGTATGATTTGTGTATATTAGGAAAGTGAAAGCTTCCCTCTGGAAGCTAGTCTGCAGCAACTAGGATTTGGACTAAATGGAGACTCTGGTCATTAGAGGAGTCAGACAATTAAGTTTTTCTCGTTCAATGCATTCAGTATTTCTCTCCCTTCAACAATAGATACATGACAAAAACCAAACATTTTTTCATGACTGGGCAGTGGGATATTCAAAAAAGTTCACCTTAGCTTCTTCTAAATGCACAGCTAATCTAAGCAGAATATAGCTGTTGAACTGGGGACGATAACAATCAATATAATTTAGATAAAGCCTAGACTCATGGTTTTTTCAACCAGAATGCCTCTCTTTTAGCATCCTAAACTATTCAGTTGTTGTCCAAAAAGTGGAGGAATGGACACGCAGCTTTATGGTAAAGTCAAAATACAATCAGGAACAATATTGTACAGTCTTTCCTCATATTGTTATAATTGTCTTAGAATCATAGAATCATAGAATCATAGAATCATAGAATCATTAAGGTTGGAAAAGACCTCTAAGATCATCGAGTCCAACCATCAACCCAACACCACCATGCCCCACTAAACCATGTCCCTAAGTGCCTCATCTACATGTCTTTTAAATACTTCCAGGGATGGGGACTCCACCACTTCCCTGGGCAGCCTGTTCCAATGTT
>JAYKAV010000420.1:0-14840 GCA_035582835.1 Phoebastria nigripes | reverse complement strand
TACTGAAGTCCAGGTAGACCACATCCACAGCCTTTCCCTCATCCACTAGGCGGGTCACCTGGTCATAGAAGGAGATCAGGTTGGTCAAGCAGGACCTGCCCTTCATGAACCCATGCTGGCTGGGCCTGATCCCCTGGTTGTCCCGCACATGGCTTGCGAGCGTCCCCAAGATGACCCGCTCCATAATCTTTCCTGGCACCGAGGTCAGGCTGACAGGCCTGTAGTTCCCCGGGTCCTCCTTCCGGCTCTTCTTGTGGATGGGCGTCACATTGGCAAGCCTCCAGTCGTCCGGGACCTCCCCCGTTAACCAGGAAACCAGTCTTGTGTTATTATATATCATTGCTCATCAGTGTATATCAAAGTACATCACAAGGTTGGTATCATTCATTTAATTTAAAGAAAAAAAAGGAGACTTTATCAGCATTGCCCATCAGGCCAGCCAAGAATTGAGCAACGGATATTTAAAGCCCTTCCCAACAGCTTTGCTCTTAGGTACATTGTTTCATTTGGAAGCAAATTGAGTAGAACCCCTTGGAAGCAGGTGGAAGGCCATTTTCCTCTTACAGATAAACACAATTCATAGCTTAGATGCAATTGTTTAAAAGACCATCTAGGTTCTTAACTGAGCTTGTTGGAAATAGTCCAGAATTTCATCAAAAAGGTCATATTCACAAAAGCTGACTTAAACTTAACAAAGCTTATCTTTTTGATGGCTTCTGCAGTCAATAGACCAGCAGTTACTCTGGAGAGCAATTTGAAGCAGCAGCCTCCTTTTGCTGCTCCGAACCGACCTCTGGAGGTGCCCATCTCTTTTTCCATTTCAGTCATCCTCCACAAACAAATTAAGTGTGGGTTTTGCAGTGTTTTTTTACCAACCTGCAACCAACCAGAACCAGGAATCCTGCTCCTAAAGATAATCTCTTCTATTCTTTTGTCACTAAGGATGAATCTTTCTACCTGTTGGTGATAAGGTTAATTTTTGTCCCACCCCCTGCCTCAGACTCTTCTTAGCTTATTTGGATCCTGCCTATCTGTTAATGCTAATCTTATCTCAATTCTCAACCCAGGCCTTTGTCCTCATACAAATGGTCATCCCATTCTCCATTCAGTGGTATCTCTGCCAAAGACAATGTCTTTATGCACTCAACTCACATGATAACTCTTCTTACTGTTCAGTCTACCTTAATCTTTATCCTCCTACTTAATTTTGTATCTCTTTAACTCTTAAGCTACATAAACTACAGCTCCTTTACTGAATATTTCACTTATTACACTTGAGCATACCGCATGAAAATAATCCTGTTATAAACTACTATAAACTACTTACAGATGTTGTCTCCAGTTCTACAGAGATTTATGCAAGTGTTTTATTTCATATGATTTAAGCAGTACTGTTTACCTCAGTGGGAAGAGTCACTGTGCAAAAAGATAAACCCATAGGTAGCTCCTTACTAATTTGAAACCAAAGGTAAGAAAAAAGGCTTTCACCCTCCTGGATCTAACAGTCTCTGCTGTGCTTAGTGTTCTAGTTGCTTCAGCTCAACCTTCCTTCAATTTTATAGTGAACATAGCTTGGGGCTCAGGAGTTTTCATAAAAGCCACCCCTTCAAAAGTGACCACTTTTCTTTTAGCCTGTTTTAAAGACTTAGTATCAAATATTGTCTCAGTTTTAAATCTCATTTAATTCAGTGGAGGTATGCTGGGTGGCAGAGTTTTCCGTGGAAGGCAAACTTTTAGCCATCTGTGCTATTCACCTACTGAAAATTGATTACCCTGTATTCCTAATAGAATATACATACTAGCAGCTGTCAATGTTTCCACATTTGTATTTACTACACTGGATGGAGAGCTTTTTATACAGACACAAGAAATTTTTGCCATTTTAAGACAACATGACAGCTAACCTGGAGATCCACATGCATTTCTCTACAACATAAATCCAAACTCTTTTCAATCAACTACTGTGCATGAATAGTTATAGAGATCAGAAAAGCCTCATGGCAGTGATGAACTAAAAGCATGTTAACATGAGGGCATACTTTTGATTTCATAGAAGGCATTAGATCAGGAGATAATTCACCCTGCAGGAAACAAGAGGACAGTACAATTTCTAACAGAGCAGACAAAGAGGACTATCTTTATTCCATTTGTTTTTTAAGTAACTGATGTATGGCAGCAGAAATTTGTCAATATGTTGGATGGTGTTCTACACATAAGCTTGGCTTAAAAGAACAATGGGTATTTACACTGAGTAATTTAATGTAAAAAATTGCTTACACCTGACCCCAAGCAGCCATTATTTTTCAGGATATTTTCCATTCTGTCTTTATAACTAATATAATTTTTATGTGAGCCTTCACAGATGAAAGCAGCAACTTCCACAACCACCTTCCAACAGCTGGTGCACTAGAAACCACCAATAGATAAAAAAATGTCGAATGATATAAGAATGAAACAGGAATGGACAGGGAGTAAACTGAATTCATAAGGTCTGGTTTAAAAATTTTATGTAAACCTAAACATCCTCATATGGGTGAAATCAGCTGTATGCACCCATATCCTGTTATTTCAATACATGTCTGTATAGGGTTTATGTGACAAGGTGTTGTCAGTGGGGGGGCTGCAGAGGTGGCCTCTGTGAGAAGAGACCAGGGTCTGCCCCATGCCAGACACAGCCACTTCCAGYCAGCTCCAAAATGGACCCACCACTGACCAAAGCTGAGCCCATCAGCCAAGTTGGTGGCCCCTCTGTGAAAGCATTTTTAAGAAACAGTAAAAAACACTGCACAGCAGCTGTGAGAGAAACAACTCTACAGACACCAAGGTCAGTGAAGAAGGAGGGCAAGGAGGTGCTCCAGGCGCCGGAGCAGAGATTCCCTGCAGCCTGTGGAGAAGGGATCCTGTTAATGCAGGTTGTCCCCCTGCAGAACATGGAGGACCCTGCATGGGAGCAGGTGGATGTGCCCTGAAGGAAGCTGCAGCCCATGGAGAACCCACTCCAGAGCAGGCTCCTGGCAAGGGCTGCAGCCCGTGGGGGACCCAGACTGGAGCAGTCTGTTCCTGAAGGACGGTACCTGTAGAAAGGACCCATGCTGGAGCAATTCTTGAAGAACTTCAGCCTTGTGGGAAGAACCTGTGCTGGAGCAGTTCACGAAGGACTGTGTCCTGTGGGAGGGACCCCACACTGGAGCAGGGCAACAGTGTGAGGAGGAAGGAGAGGCAGAGATGAAGCGTCATGGACTGACCGCAACCCTCCACCTTGCGCTGCTCGGGGAGGCAACTAAGTAGAAGAGTTGGGAGTGAAGTTGAGCCAGGGAAGAAAGGAGGGCTGGTGGGAAGGTGTTTTTAGTTTTGTCTTTGTTTCTCACCATCCTACTCTATTTTTTTTTTAATTGGCAATGAATTAAATTAATCTTCCCCAAGTTGAGTCTGTTTTGCCCATGATGATAATTGGTAAGCGATCTCCGTCTTTATCTCAACACATGAGCTTTTTCATCTTAATTTCTCCCCTTGTCCTGTTGAGGAGGGGAGTGAGAGAGCAGCTGGGTGGGGGTCTCGCTGCCAGCCAAGGCTAACCCGCCACAATGTCACATACCTCCTAGGCCAGAAACTGTTTAATGGCCCCATTTTAGGCAGAGAGATGGCATTTACAGTTTAGAAATTCCTAAAATGAGAGAATAAGGAAATGAAGTGTTTACAAGAGGTATTGAGAAGAGAAAAAAAAAAAAAAAAGGAAAGAATCTGTGAGGACTCAGAAAGACTTACAAAAAACAGCAAGGAGTGGAAGAAGCTTCAGACATTTCAGACATGATTTTATTACTACAAATGCAGTAAATTGATGTTCTGTTTTGGACAACACAACCTATTCTGACCACCTTTGTCATGTATGTTAACCATCTTTTGTGGTTTCCCACATCCCTCTGACCTGAATCCTTACCCCAAGAAGTGCTCTGATTTTGACAAGACTGGTTTATGCATTTCTCCAGAAGATCCTGGAGTGATTCTTCCTCTAGTGAAATCCTGGTCACCCCTTTTAGCACTGTGAAACTGAGTTCCATTTGCAGCTCTTGCCTGAGTGTTACTGAAGGATTTGACTCATAATTAGTTGAATCACAGATATTGTATTTATAAAACATAACATTTGTGACAACTAGAACAGATGTGTTTTCCCTGTAATTACTATGGAGAAATTAGGGATTATATTTGACCAGTGGGTTAGGCTTCCCCTTTGGTCTTCAATACATTCAAAATGTTTACAAAATGAAATAAAAAAAAAAAAAAACAAACTTGTGCATGGAAAGATGAGAAAGACTATCAGTTCAGAGGCCAATGGGTGTTTAGATCACACTGAAGAATTTGGACTTCACAAGTCTGAATGCTAAGGGGTGGTTAAACTGAAGCCACATTTTCTAACATTTCTAAACTGGAACCCAGTCAATTGCTTTGTTTAATTAATGATCTTGTCAGGCTTGTCGCTGGCAGCATTTTGAAAAATGGAAGCACTGGGAATGAAATTGAATCGTGTCTTTTCACTAAGCAGCTAACTGCAGAACAATCCCTCATCCTTGTTAGGAAAGGTCCACCAGCAAGCAGTCCTGGGACCTGCAGCTTCCAATTCATTTCATCCTAGCCAGGCTTCCTGGGAATCTGTCAAAGGGTTTCCTCAAAACCTGTTCTTATTTTGGTAGGAGTTTCTGGAATTGAAGGTGCTTCAGATTAAGCATGTTTAGCTCAATGAATCAACATTTTTCAACATACTTAATTTGTCAGAAATTTTTTTAACAACTCCATGTTCAACACCTTGCACATAGGGCTCAGTATTTGGGAAGGACAAATGCACAGATGTGAAGCTTTTCCATGTGAGAACTTGCCTTTTGTCTGAAAAAAAGTACAGTGCAAGATATACTAGAAATGCTAATTACCAAAAAAATGTTTTTGCTTTTTAAAAATAGAGAAGTTATCAGGGACCTTCACTAACAAACGCCTTTAGTAACTAAACAACTTGAACTACAGAAACATTTAGTCAAAACTACACTAACTGATCTACCATTAAATTCTTTACTAAAGGCAGTGTAAAATCCCTTGAAAATCCTCCAGCGATAAAAATGTATGGTTTTATAAATAATAGCAATTTTTTACAGTTCTTAATGCCATGGATGAAAACCAAAAAAATCCAATTCTTTCCTTAGAATTAGTGCTAGAAAAAACAGTTGGAGGGACAATGCCATTAACCAAGCAGGCACCCTGGCCATTAAGACAACTCAGGATTAGGTGAAGCTTAAGTCCATTAGATATTTTTAGATGAGTTCAGAAGCCCACTAAAGTCAGAGAGTTTTGTAATTCAACAGAAAAATCTCTCAAGGGTTAATGATAAGCAAATGTTTCAATATTTTATTGAACTGTGTCATTTTGTCAGTCCTTTATGAGACTGATGTTCCGCTGATTTGATCATACTCCTGTTAGATTCAGTGGATGAGGACGAAACCTTGTGAGAGAAATCCACTTCACCATTAACTGCAGTCAGAACTCAGATCCTACTGCAATTTCACAAGTGACAACCATAATAGTTGACCAGCACTGACCCTTGAAATTTAGGCCCTTTTCCAGTCTTGTTCCATACCTGGTATATTTTGGATAGGATTTCCCACTGGAAGAAACTTTTCTGCCATACCAATAGCAATGTTACCATGCCGTAAAAAGAGCATTAGCTGAAGAATATTCCCACTATCATTTGGTAGCTGGTATATCTTTCGGTGGAGCATTTGGCAGTGTGAAGGTGGTTTATGAATCACTCCAACCCTAGGCACGGCTTTCTGGTCCTTTAAAATCACCTCTGCATCAGACAACATTAAAGTAGAAGTAGATAATTAATCTTTAGAAATCCAAGAATTAACCAAAGTTAAGCACTGCAGTGTTTAGAGACAGATATATATATACACACACAYGTATCTACCTAAAAGCAACAAGTACACTTTAGGTTGTCTATCTGTTTCACTTAGTTAACAAACTGTAACTATGCTGATATGATTTACTGGCTGAAATCCTTTTGTATGGCAAGATTCACAGGTTGGATATTGCCTTTCTTGAGGGGAATCTGGATGGTGGGATGCATCTGTCTCTATATGCCCATTCTCTTTTTGCAGGTTACATTCAGGCTCGGACATTTGTCCTTGCTGCTCCATGACTCTCTGGTAGTTCATCACTTAATCAGGATGTCAGTTTGTAACATCGTGCTTATAGCATTGCTGACTTCCCATCCCCAACCTGAGAAGTGTTAATGTCTCTGTCTAGACAATAAATAGAAAGTGCTAACATCGCTCCCAATATTTAGGTTTAAGGAAATCATTGACTCCTTCTGAGCTAAATACTTCTTCCTGACCAGGCTCAGGTTTTGGTAAACAAACTTTTGTTTATTGTCATGGTTTAACCCCAGACAGCGACTAAGCACCACACAGCCGCTCACTCACTCCCCCWSGGTGGGATGGGGGAGAGAATMRGAAGRGTAAAAGTGAGAAAACTCGTGGGTTGAGATAAAGACAGTTTAATAAGTAGAGCAAAAGCCACGCACGCAAGCAAAGCAAACCAAGGAATTCATTCACTACTTCCCATTGGCAGGCAGGTGTTCAGCCATCTCCAGGAAAGCAGGGCTCCATCACGCATAATGGTTACGTGGGAAGACAAACGCCATCACTCCAAACATTCCCTCCTTCCTTCTTCTTCCCCCAGCTTTATATGCTGAGCATGACGTCACATGGTATGGGATATCCCTTTGGTCAGTTGGGGTCAGCTGTCCCAGCCGTGTCCCCTCCCAACTCCTTGTGCACCCCCAGCCTGCTCGCTGGTGGGGTGGGGTGAGAAGCAGAAAAGGCCTTGACCCTGTGTAAGCACTGCTCAGCAGTAACGGAAACATCCCTGTGTTATCAACACTGTTTTCAGCACAAATCCAAAACAGAGCCTCATACTAGCTACTATGAAGAAAGTTAACTCTGTCCCAGCAAAACCCAGCACATTCATGTAAACATACAATTCATGTAACAATACCTTTACAATCACACTTCGTAAAGTCATGTATAAGGAAATATTGTATGCAGTTCATCAGATCATGTTTGAGAATGAACACAGTAGTGAAAAAACTCTTTTGGGACTGGTGATAGTCTTGGGGTAAGTGCCCATAACTCTGGCTCTGAGGTATACTATGACCTTTAGGTTTTGTGTGATCCACAAACATAAAGAATTAGAGTTAGAATATTATTTTCATGAGTACAGTAAGCCTGAACAATATAATTTCAGTCTTTTAGTGTTGATATGAGCTAATTTCTTAGAGATCACTACCAGTAGTCTCAGGAGTACTAATGTAATCCCTTAGGATCATTTTCAGATTTTTGTACCAGTTTACCTGAAACCTAAATATCCTTTGCCCTAGCCTTCTGAATTTTGCTTTGAAACCTAGATTTCAGAAATGTTAAAATTGCTATTTTAACATGAGCTTTTTAATGAAAAACTTCACATTTCTGCAGGTAAATGCACCCTGAAGAAAACAGAAATATGAAACAAAAATGGTCTAATTTTCTTGCAGGAATAATTCTTGAAAAATATAAGTCAATGCATACCAAATTTGCTATTTCATCCAGTGTGTTAAAAAAGGAAAAAAAAATCAAAGCCTTAAGGCTAGRGTTTATTCATAATCATGAACTTCTAAACCAGGGGAAAAATCTTACCTGTGACTCCTTTGATACTTTTAGAAAGCCACCAGGGACCTGGCAGCTGCAGAGGGCAATGTTACCCCTTCCCTGAGAGGTGTCCCGGCTTGGTGTGCAACAGCCAGGCACCTGCAGCAGGCTCAGCCTCTTCGCCTTGTGCCTGGGGTACCCCAGGCACAAGGAGATGAAGTTGGACAGCATAAGAGGCAGCAGTTCCAGCACACTGAACAAAGAACCAAGAACAAGAAAATGATCCCAATCCTGACACAGGTTCCATTTGTCAGGACTGACAGGTTGCAGCGGGAAACCCAAACACCTGACGTTGGTATCAAACCACAGAGACCGGGAGGGCTGCACAAGCCAAGTGGCTCTGAGCAGCAGATCATTATTCACAAGTGTAGGTGGGCACAGGCAGTCGCAGAAATATTGTCTTCATTTCTGTCTTTTATTCTGTGTGCCCATCCTGTGAGGGTAACACTCACAGAAAGTTTCTGACAATTAAAAAATGAATGTTTCTGAAATGCTATGTAGGCGTAAAAATTCACTACGATTTCTACAAAGCCTTCAGTGTCTGGGGACCCAGAAACTTCAAGGGCTCTGGCTGTCTTCAGCACCATCTCTTGCAAAACTTTTCCAAACGCTGGCAACAACTGAGTGCCTTCCCAGAAGCTGCTGGATCCTGCTGCAGTGGTATGAGAGTCTTAAAGCAGAGAGCTGGAGGAAGAGTGGTCCAGCATGACAAACACTGCAGAGCCATTATCCTTGCTTTAGCTGCATCCCTGAGCCAGTGAATTGCAGCTCTGGACCCCACCCGTGGCCTAAGCATGAAAGCAGATAAAAGAAATTTATAAAAATAATCTCTTTGTCCTTTGTTATACATAACAGGAAAACATGAACTCATTGTCCCTCTTTAATATGTTTCCCTTAATTGCTATATTGTGTAACACGAAAATATGGTTCTCTGAAGTCTGTTTCAAACCCATGCAATTATAATTTTAAAAGTGTAATGCATTCATTTACAACACATTCCGTTAATGTTCTCTTTTTCAGTRTGATACTCACAACAGAATGACTATCCAAATGAGAATAGCTATTGCCAAACACCATACACGATAAGCTCAAGTTGGTCTCAGTAAAAATATTTCTGAAGAGAAAAATATTAGAAATCTATAAATACTGACATAGCTATAGATACAGATATAGATGCACAAACTTGCACACACAGACTATAGATTTGCTGAATGAAGAGTATTTACAATTTGGAAAAAAACTTTGCAAAAAAAAGTTTATTAAAGAGTGGACAGAAGTTAAATAGACTTTGGCATTTGGTTTAAAAATACATATCTATTTCAAGAAAACCATAATTTTGGAATATACTCAGCATTACATTTTATATGTGACATTCTTTTAAAAAACTTGGAATCTGATCATAAAACGTTTCTTAAATGGTTTCTGAATTTTCTCTTCAGAGACTAAGATTAGCTATAATTTCTAAATATTTGCTGAAGAACACATGCATCAATTTGATTATAACATTATTATAATTTATCACTGATTTTACAGGAAAATAAAAGCACATTACAAGAAACACACACCACACAACCCTGCAATCAACAGATGAATGGTCACTGCTTTGAAAATTTGTCTAAAATCCTGTGTCAGGAACATATTCTGACCTAGTTGCTATACCATTAATTGCACAATATTATTACTATCATATTGAGGTAATACTTTTGAAAATGCAGTTAGCTGAGGAGGAACTGCATATAAAGAAATTAATTTAATCAAAAAGTCATTGTGGTCATTGCAAATTTTCAGTGGGTCTTTCATGAAGTAACAAGGTGTCAATTAGTAAATACAGTTTTGCTATTGCAAGAAGCAGGTCAGTGGCTTTGTAGTAACTTAATATTCAGATCTCAGGACTTACCCAAAATTTTCTGGAGCCGTCAACAGGATTTTTTAGCAGTAAGTGCAAAAACTGTAAGGGACAGGGAGGGGTCAGGAGGGCTATTTTCTATAATAATGCTTCCTAATGTTTTATTTTGCTATAGCTTAATGCTGAGGTTGCAGTGGCATGGCTTAATGTTATGTGCTATAGGTACCAAAAACTCAATAAGCATTATGTAACTGAACTGTGGGCCAGTAAGAAACAAACAGTGACTGAAAGGCCATGCAAGAGCACAGAAAAATAACCTTAGGAGGACTCTGGATCCCCCAATATCAAGATCACACTCCTCCTGATGAAGAACCTAGGCAGATGATGACTTTATTGCAAACTCCCATGTGCTCAGTTCTCCTTGAGGAAGATGAACACCACTGACCTTAGGGTGCAAAGGGATATCAGAACAGTGATCAAAAAACCAGAGAGATAAATCTTAAAATCTTAACTGCATTGTTATTGAGAATTTTTTGCTAGTAATTGGACAATTTGTGCTATGACTGTTAGTATCCTTGTAACTGAAATAATAACTATTTTGTTTAATTTTGATTATACTACTAATAAATTTGTGGCCTACTTATGAGATGTGTTTCTTTGTCCTCATAATCTATATGAAGTGCGGTGATAAAAGTATTTACAGCCTTTACAGCTTAGTAATTTTGGTAAAGAAACATTGTTACCAAGGCCTGGTTCAATGCCCACTGAAATTTCTGTAATTCAATGGGAAGGAAATTAGGTATTTTTTTGCTGCAGTTAGTAGTATCCTGAGAGCTGATAATCAGTGCATTTGTCTGTCAAAAACCTCAATTACCAAGACATGTAAGGAAGTATTGCAAATAAAGGTGACTATTATGATGTGCTAGATGTCCTGGCAATGCCAGTGTGGTACCTTCCCAGCATTCAAAGCTTGTATAACCACATTCTTGCAAATGACCAAGAATGTCCACAATGAAATTGCTTTTCATTACAAAATGAAATTGTTGTAATAATTGTTGGAACATTACAAAATTATTAAATGAAATTATTTTTCAATTTAATCAAACATAAAAATCTGCTTGTAGTAAAATGTTAAATGGCTAATATACTCTATCTCTCACAGCGAGTGATTCAACTCTTGGAATGATGAGGTCAAGTGCAAAGGCCAAAGCTACACAGAAGAGGAACACTTAATAGACATGAGCACAAAGAATCCTTGTTGACTTTGCCATATGGAGGCCACTCAAGCAATTCAGAAGATAAGGCTCAAAAGAAAAGAGAAACAAAATTAAAAACAAATTCACAGAAAGATGATCTAAGGCTTTTACTGACATTAGAGCCCCTTACTCTCTTCTACTATAAGTGTTCTGGTTTCTTTAGGTAATTCCATCATCTAAGGCTCAAGCCTAGAGTGCTCAGTGCAAGGAAAAAAAAGAAAAAAAACCCAAAACCATGAAAAAACCAGCAGAAAAATGTAACTTTAAATGAAGCTAACAAATGACCCGCTCTTTATGCCAGTCAAGAACTGGGCAGTTCTTACCATAATAAAAAAAGCTGTTCTAATTTGGATTTAGTTGTCTACCCTCCAAAGTTCCAGCATAGGCATTTTAATCACATCTCATTGCCCTCAAGAACACACTTGAATTGTACCAGTCAAAGTCTTGTGTTGGAAAGAAACTGGGAAGAGAAAGAAGATTACAGCAAAAGGAAAATATAGGCAGAGGAGGCAGTAGCAGGTATGCTAATTCAGTTAACAGCGAGTGTATATCATATATTTTGTAACAATATTTTTCGTAAAAATTAATTAGATCATATCTCAGGAGACATCCAATTTTCTGGAAGAAATTTAAGGCAGGATAATGCTAAAACTATTAATGGTTTAGAAAATTTCTCAAAGTTATGCTGTCATTGATACTTTTTTTCAACTGTATGCAGAGGACTGTGTTTAAGCAGCAACATAAATATTAGATCACTATTAATAGTGGTTAATTTTTTAAAAACAAATGATTCTTTCAAGGTATATTACATCCCAGTAGAGTGCTGAAAAGTGAAATCTCATGAAACTGAAAAAGACAGCACGTCTTTTTCCAACACTGGTGAGAAAAAGAAATGGAATTCAATTAGATGTCTGCTGTAGGAGTCTCCAGTGATAAATCAGACACTGCTTATTAAGCAGTYCTGGTTTCGGCTGGGATAGAGTTAATTTTCTTCCTAGTGCTGTGTTTTGGATTTAGTATGAAAAAAATGTTGATAACACACTGATATTCTTAGTTGTTGCTAAGTAGCCTACTAGTCAAGGACTTTTCAGCTTCCCATGCTCTGCCAGGTGCACAAGAAGCTGGGAGGGAGCATAGCCGGGACAGCTAGCCCAACTGGCCAACAGGGTATTCCATACCATGTGACGTCATGCTCAACATATAAATAGGAGGCGTGGTCCAGGAAGTAGCAATCGTGGCTTGGGTATTGCTCAGCCAGTGGTGCACAATTGCATTGTGCATCACTCATTTTGTATATTCTATCATTATTACTATTATCATTATTTTCCCTTCCTTTTCTGTTTTATTAAACTGTCTTTATCTCAATCCATGAATTTTACTTGTTTTTTTTTTTTTTTCAATTCTCTCCCCCATCCCACTGAGGGGAGGGGGGAGTGAGCGAGCGGCTGTGTGGTGTTTGACTGCCTGCTGGGTTAAACCACAACAGTCCTTATTGGCGCCCAACATGGGGCACGAAGGGTTGAGATAACGACACATCTGACCTGACCTGTTAAAACAGATTTGTTATAAGCATTCATTATATCAGTTTAGTAGTCGCTGATCACAATGGTTGGTTGGTTGGTTCATTTGCTCTCAGAGTTGTTGGATCTGKTTTTGGAGTTGGGTTATGTAACACTTTACTGGCTGTATATACTGATTATTGGTGTTTTCGTGCTGTTTATCATCTCTGGGAGATGGATTAAGGTTATTGCTTTGCTATACTGTGTAACACTGGCTTATATCATGATAAAATTATTGGTCATGAGATTSTACTCAGCATTGTCGTCATCGCTGTATTTCTGGAGCTATCTCTTGGAAACTATTAGTAACTACACTTTTTACCTCTTCTCCTTGGCGAGCCAACCTATGGGGGAGACACCTTCCTTCACMTTCCCCTTCTCCTCCAGGCTGATTACAATAGCTCTTGAGGATTTTGAATATCCTTGGGATGTTCAAACCAGCATGTTCCTATTGCTATGTCTCCTGAATGTGTTTCAGGCCTTGTTTAAGGTTAAACAACTATTTAAGAATACCACCCAGAGATCTGCCCCGAGGCTGGATAGTTAYGAGTGGCAGGGTGTGTGGGACAATATGTGCAAGTGCCTAGGACAGTGGGCACCTCCAATGTTTTGGAATTTCACCCCCAAAGAAGTCCAGAAKCCTGAAAAACTAGTAAAATATTTGGAAAAAGTATGCTGTCACCCTGGCAATGCCAGAGAGACGCAGATCACTGCAAYGTGCTGGGGCCTGGCCCATGCTACCGAGCCCTGTTCAACACTACTCAGAACCCTCAAGGGGAAAASAAGGTCTCCGTGTCTGACGACAAAACAACAGACATTGTGGCTRCTCCAACCCAGGTGACAGGCACTGCGGCCGCTCCAACCCCTGCAACAGGCACTACAACTGAACCAGAGGACCAACCTGTGATGGTATCAGTCGCCCCTATACATAAGAAGAAATCTTGGAAGCGGAAGTCAGCTCRTTTAGAAAGGGATGATGGAAAAGCAGGGCCGTCACAAGGAAGGGAGGAGGAAGAGGAAGAACTCGTAAATGAGACAGAAACCACCCGATCCCTATCCCTGAGTGAGTTGCGAGATATGCGAAAAGATTTCAACCATCGTCCAGGCGAGCACATTGTCACSTGGCTGCTCCGAGGCTGGGATAACGGGGCCAGTAGCCTGGAATTAGAGGGTAAGGAAGCCAAACAGTTGGGATCTCTTTGTAGGGAAGGGGGCATTGACAAAGCGATTGGAAAAGGGGCACAAGTCCTCAGCCTCTGGAGGCGACTCCTGTCAGGTGTGAAGGAAAGGTATCCCTTCAAGRAAGATGTTATATAYCGCCTAGGCAAATGGACCACCATGGAGAGAGGTATCCAGTACCTGAGGGAATTAGCTGTGCTGGAGGTGATTTATAGTGACCTGGACAACGAGTGAGTATCCAAAGACCCAGATGAAGTCCAGTGCACGCGACCCATGTGGCAGAAGTTGGTCTGGAGTACACCAGCGTCATACTCCAACTCATTGGCAATACTGTCCTGGAAAGAGGAAGAAGCACCAACGGTGGATGAAGCAGTTGGCAAACTCTGGGAATACGAAGAAAGTATCTCTTCCTCCCTTGTCTCGGCTGTGCAGAAACTGTCCCGGGAGTTCCAGCAATTCAAAGAGGATATGTCCTACTCTCCACCTGTACGGACGTATCTCAGCTATTAGGAGTCAGCGTTCTTCTGCTCAAGAGAGAGGATAYAGAAGGTACACACCACGGGGCACCCTGTGGTTTTACCTGCGTGACCACGGAGAAGACATGAGGAAGTGGGATGGGAAACCTACCTGGACCCTAGAGGCACGRGTACRTGAGWTGCAAGGGAAAACAATCACACAAGGGGGTTCTCCCAGGAAAATTGCTGCTCYAGTTTCCAGAAAACACCTGTCTCATGTTGGTCCAGTTTCCAGTGAACAGTTCCCTAGACAGAGCAGAAGGGTTGATCTCACTTTGGATTGCAATGAAGAAATTCTTGACTCGTATTCACAAGAAGTGAGTAACGAACACTATGACCAGRACTAGAGGGGCCCTGCCTCCAGCCAGGTGGAGGAAAGGGACAACTGGGTTTACCGGGCTGTGTGGATTTGATGGCCTGGCACATCAGACCCACAGGAGTATAAGGCTCTCGTAGACACCGGTGCACAGTGTACCCTGATGCCATCAAGCTATAAAGGGGCAGAACCCATTTGTATTTCTGGAGTGACAGGGGGGATCCCAAGACCTGACTGTATTGGAGGCCGAAGTGAGCCTAACTGGGAAGGAGTGGCAAAAGCACCCCATTGGGACTGGCCCTGAGGCTCCGTGCATCCTTGGCATAGACTACCTCAGGAGAGGGTATTTCAAGGACCCAAAAGGGTACCGGTGGGCTTTTGGTATAACTGCCTTGGAGACAGAGGAACTTAAACAGCTGTCCACCTTGCCCGGTCTCTC